>VMDO01007660.1:0-46963 GCA_007922755.1 Pedetes capensis | reverse complement strand
GGGGGAGGGGGAGGAGGGAGGGGGGATGATGGAGGAGGGAGGAGAGAAGAGATGACCTGACCTCAACAGAATGCAGAGAGGCCAGGAGTGTGAAGGGACAAATGAAGCTCCATACTGTTGGGCTGACCAATGGATGTTTTAAGAACAATGATGACCATTGTGCCTATTAAAGCTGTTTATGCTATGTAATATAACTTCTGCCTCCTATACTCTTACAAGATCCTTGGGCTTAGCTATTCAGCTCACATTTTTGGAGCACCAAATCTGGTGACTGGCACATGTTCTTTTATTTATTCCCCTTATAACTTTCCATAGATGAAGAAAGAGGCTCAGAAAGCTTGGATAATATGCTCAACGTCACACAAGTAGTAGCTGATGGAGGAGGAATTTATCTCAGAGTTTAGCTCTGGGCATTATCCTATGTCACCCTTCTGGGCCTGATTGAAGCTAGAAAGGTCATTTAACCCCCTTGGCTCCCAGTTTTTCTATCTTTAAGAAGTGTCTCTATTGATTTTCTCCTCGGTCTGTCAGATACTTGATAGCTGAAAGAGGTAAGAGATATAAAGTACTTTGAAAGCTTTTAAACAAACAACTCTGTTGTAAAGTTAGCTATTATTAACACTGCATCCCACATGTTAAAAGGCCTGATAAATCCACTTTGTCGTAAGGATCCATAGAGGGCTCCCTACCTCCCCTGTTCAGTTTATCCTTTCTAGTCATGTGCTAAGTCTATTCCACTCTGCTTTCTGTCAACAAAAATCAAGCATATAAGACAGACATGTTGGTGCATGCCTGTAATCCCAGCATTCAGGGGGCTTAGGCAGGAGGATCACTACAAGTTCAAGGCAGGCTTGGACTACATACTGAGTTCCAAGCCAGCCAGGGCTACATAGCAAGACCTTCTCTCAAAAAACAAAAACAAACAAAAAGTAAGCACATGGGTTTCCCCTAAAAACTGTCCAAGTCCAAATAGCATTATCATCTTAAAAGATTCTCTTCCTCCCACTCATCGCTCCCGTCCTTTCTAAAGGTAGAGACTAACACCAGTGGTGTACTGTAAAATGTGGCACAACAGCTCTCCAGACAGAAAGTCCTGCCCTGATTTGTAGCATTTCCCAATTTCCTTGGTGTAAATACTCCTGCCGTACTTCATTTCCATCACTGAAAGCAGAATCGGGAAGAGATGTGTAGCAGCACACCATTATATAGTATTCTACCACATAGGTATAACACACATAGCCCCAAAAGGTTAGACAGTAGTTAAATTTAGCAAAGTAATTAGGAAGTGATGACATTTAGTATTTATTTTTAAATACAATCTAATTGTTGGGCTGGGATTTAGTTCAGTTGGGAGAGCGCTGCGCTGCAGTCTCTGAGGTCCAGAGTTCAATTCCCAGCACTGCAAAAATGGGAGAAGGAACTGGCAATCCACTCCCAAGGCAATCCTGAAATAGTCAGCCATTGAAAACCCTATGAAGGTCGCTATGAGTCGGATACCGACTTGACGACACCTAACAAGTGGGGTCTGACTCATAGTGACCATCATGGGATTTTCAATGGCTAATTGTTTCAAGAGTGGACTGCCACATCCTTCTCCCATTTTTGCAGCACTGGAGATCAAACCCAGGTCCTCTGAAAGTGTGGAGCAGCACTTTACCAACTGAGCTGAAAACCAGCGCCCTATTTAATTGTAACTGTATATAATTTTAGTTCTTTATAAAAAGAATTGTTTTTGAAAAATTCTCGAGAATTTAACAACTGGTGCTCACAAGTCAGAAAGTGGCATCTCTGAACTATCCTCTGTAATTCATACCTGCAGACAAAGAGGCTGAGCCCAGAAGCTGAGGCATGTTGGAGAAGATGCCAAGTGTTCCTCTAATGTATTTTTTTTCTATTCCAGAAACAAGAATTCCCCAAGATACAGTATGCTAAAACTGAAAACGGATATTTCAATCTCAAAGATTTCTCAACTGGAAGTGCTCAACAAGTCCAATTCCCTAACAAGAGCAATAAGTCATTCTGGGGATGTTCTCCAGGATGCTGAATTAGCCAGAGTCTTGCTGGAAAATGGATGGTGTACTTGATCAGAGTTTGTCTGAGAGGAGCTTAATAAAGTCATATTTACAAAGATATGGGCAGGGTTCAGAGAAATCCACAAGGGATGGTGAACTTAGCCAGAATGGGGAAGCATTACCACTCTAGGCCTGAAGGGTTAGGGGAGGAGCAGTTCCCAGAGCCTCCAGGGACCTGTAGCAGAGGGTTACCCCATAGGCACTGTGGCCTTCACTTGAGGAAAACAGCCACTGTCAACCTGAGGCTCAGGTGACAGGGAACTAGAGGAATACGAATCCCGAGCTCACATTCCCCTGGCACTCAGTCTCCTCCGGGGACCAGCTTTGTGATATAAAGGCCTCCTCTTGCTTCCCTACGCTGGGATTTAGCCAGCTCAGTTGGCAGAGCACTGCTCTACAGTCTCTGAGGTCCCGGGTTCAATTCCCAGCACCGCAAAAATGGAAGAAGGATGTGGTAATCCACTCCCAAGGCAATCCTGAAACAATCAGCCATTGAAAATACTATGAGGGTCACTATGAGTCGGACACGACTCAATGGCACCTAACAACAACTTGCTCCCCTACAGAAACTTCAGGCAAAGTCACTCTTACATTAAAGTCATTGCTTTTTATGTACTGGCCATTGGCTGGATTCAACCAGAGGCTGGATGATAAGGGAGCCTCTTGAAACAATTCATAAAGGAAATGAGCTCATCCATTTACTTTTTTTGTTTTGTTTTTTTGGCAGTACTTGGGGGTTGAATCCAGGGCCTCACGCATACTTTTACCATTGGACTGCACCCCCAGCACACTTTTTATTTTTTATTTTGAGTCAGGGTCTTGCTAAGTTATGCAGGCTGTCTCTGGCTTTGAAATCACCATCCTCCTGCCTCTGCCTCCCGAGTTGATAGGATTATAGGCATGTGCCACCACGCCAGGCCTATCAATCTACTTCTTAATACCAAGGGCTGAATAAGTGGGGAAACAATGGAGAGTGGTTTGGAAGGGCAGAGAGATTACCCAGTGTACTTCCCAGCAGCACATTATAAGGAGTCATTTTCATCATAGCAGGTAGACTAGTGCTTCTGAAATTTTAACTGACACACTAATCATCCAGGCATTAAAAGGGTTTTGGTTTTTGTTTGTTTGTTATTTGTTTTAAGATGGTGTCTTGCTTGTTATGTTGTCCACGTTGTCTTTAACTCCTAGACTTAAGGATCCTCCCGCCTCACCCTCCTATGTAGCTGTGACTACAGGTATGCGCTATGTCACCGGGCTCTAAATGTAACTTCCAGTTCATTAGGTCTGGGGTAAAGCCTAAGAGCCAAGTGATGCTCATGCTCCTGACCTGTTTGAGTACCCTTTCAGTAACAGAGTCTTAGGCGATAGCTGACCCCATCTCAAGCCCAGTGGGCTTGTCTAGCTAAGGGAACCAAGGATGTAAAGCCCCTTTAATCTTCCCTTCCCACTTCCTATCTCTCCTTCTTTTCCTTTTACCAAAATACCTTCCAGGTACAACCCAACTATGTAACAACAACCCAGAATTCTACTCTCTTTCTTGCCTCTCAAGGCTAAGTTCGAAAGGGGTAGGTTTGTGGAACCATCCTTACCCTACCTTTAAAGCAGACCTCCCCACTGAAGGAAATCCTCAGGGAGTATTCCTAATTCTGTATAACCTCTACTATCTACTTCTTTCTCTCCTCGGCCTCATCCCTACAGTCAAGGCTGCGGGAGATCTCTCAAAAGGAAAAAGTTGTCAGCCAAGCAATGAGGTGAGAGGGGAGAAAGAAATACCCCCAAATCTCCATTAGAATTTTTCTTGGGGTGGACTAACAGCCCAATGGCCATTTCACTTATGTACTTTTTGGTGCTGTCAGGGTGTCATTATTGATGGGCTCTGGCCATATCTGAGACCCTTGCTCCATCTCTAGCACCTCCTGGAAACCCTTTGGAAGGCACAACTCTGAAAACTGTTCACAAACCCTGGATATTAAATAAGAGATGTGATTGTGTTTCTATGCAGGAGCTATGGGTGCCAGGAGAAAAGTTATGGGCAGAATTCCCATTCCTGGACAATGGGAAGCCAGAGATGCTCCCATTTCTGATTAATAGGAGTCCTTAGTCAGCTTGTGATGAGTGCCAAGAAGCAGGTTAAGTTAAACCTTCATTTCTTATTGGGTAAAGATGCATAGACTCATGAGGCTTAGGAGGGAGAACAGAACAGGTCTCATCCAAAGCAAGCAGCAGCAGCTGTCGCCTATTGGTCCCATTGCCTGGCATAAGAAAGGTTGGTCCTAGAGACATCCCTGTTAATTCCACACATGATGCACATGTGTATGCCAGTGAGAAGGTATGATATATGGGCATTGGGGTGGGCCACAAATGCAAAGCTGGAAGATGGATCAAAATGGCTGCAGCACAATTTCTTCTCCTTAGAAATCTAGATAACCTTCTGAAAGAGGAACAATGCAACAATCGTAATTAGACCTAGCACTTCTGGGACTTTCCTTGCTGTCTATATTCATTCACTATAATCCCCATATGGGATAATTTCCATGCACATATCTAAGAAGCAGCACCGTGATGTGAGAATTTCCTGGGGACAATTTGTTAGTAAGATCAGCAATAGACCCCTCTAGTAAGAGACTACCCAAGGGACATTTGTCCTGCAGTCATGGGATAGTCTTACTTTCTCCTTTTCCTGAAAGAAAGCAGAAGGAGATGAGTCTGTGGATTTCTGGTTAATGAATGCGCTAGCCAGGGATACTCACTGTGCCGTTCATTTGGCATTTATCATAAAAACACTGAAAGCATGGAGCAATTTGTAGTTTACAGGGGACTCTTCAAATACAGTGCCACATTCAATTTTTACACACAAACATATGAAATAAAATGAGGCAGGTTTATTTCCTTTTTACAAATAAGAAACTGAAGTTCAAAGAAGTTAAATAATTTATTACATACAGTCATTCTTTGAAGGACTCTGGTAGCAGAGCCAGGACTGGAGTTCAAGTTTCCTGACTCCTAATACAATGCTCCTTCCTTAAGCTGCCTTCCTTTTCACACACTTTGTCTAGTAGCTAATTTTTCACTATTTTTCTGATTTTTGTCCCCTGGCAGATATGTACATGCCCTCAGAGAATGGACCTTGTCATTCTTGTTTACTAATATTTCCCCAACATGTAGAACAAGGCCTGATACATAATATATGCTTAGTAAAATTATGTTGAATAAATGAATACATGAAATAAACTACCTGATACCAGAAAGATGGGGGGGTTCCAACTTTGACTTCTTGTCATCCCTCACAGTAGGTACACAATGGAAGAGTAAACGTAATTGATAAGAAAAATGATTCTCAGGAAATCATTACCCTGAAAGGTAATATATTTGGAGAAAGCCCTGCCATGGCTTTCTGAATTCTCAGCACTGAGTCCACTCTCAGCAGTTCTCATTACCCTCAACTGTGCCTCTCATCCTCAGGGTTAAGACATTTGCCCAGAAGTCCAGCCTGCATCTTTTTGATTTAGGAAGTAGGCACTATGGAGTCTCGTAGCAATGGTTTGCATCTCCACGTGTTCCCACTGCCACCAGAAATCATAAAATGGTTTGTTTCTCTTGGCAACCCTCACCCAACAGTTCCCCATGTGTGTGTTGCTTTCTTCAATTTTCCCCTCTACAAAATCTGTTCATGTTTAATAACAATAAATCAGAGAAGAGATTGCAGCCCAGAAGAGAAGTCTGGGGCAGACAGGGTTTCCACATCTGGGGCCCATTCAGGTCGAAGTGATGACAATTCCTAATAAATGTTAATGGACAGCCTCTGTAGATTCATACACTCCAGCCATAATTTAGCCTGTCTCCATGCCAGATGACCTTTTGAATATCCAGAATACACCCATCATAGCACCAGCTACAGCGCTGGACTACTTTCTGCATATGAAGTGGAAAAAAACAGGGCTTATCGGTTACATTTCTCCATTTTCCCTTCCTCAGATTTTTCTTCCAAAGTTCACAAAGCCTTGGGCCCTCAGCTCCTTAGGTGTTAGAAGCAAAGGGTCTGAATAAAAGACATCATTCTCTCTCTACTCCAGAAGGAGGCTTCCTTAAGAAGTCTGACAACCAGCACTGGTCTCACAAGAAGCAGGGCTAGACATCAAAATTCACTCTCTTCTTGGCTTCTGAACCTCTTGGTGGATCTTTCTTGCTCTGTCCTTTTCACCAGCCATGGCTGGCACCTCCCCGCCCCCACCTGCTCCTTCTGACTAGGCAATGTGCAAGGCTGGCTTTGGTCTCTGGCTTTCTCTCCCTGTAGTTGTCACCTCTATCAGTCTAATGTCTTCATGCACTTTTCCAGCTCTGACCTCTCTCTCGAGATGCATTCTTCAATTTCTAACTGGGGACTGAGCACTTTCATTTAATAACCA
This sequence comes from Pedetes capensis, assembly GCA_007922755.1. Lineage (NCBI taxonomy): Eukaryota > Metazoa > Chordata > Mammalia > Rodentia > Pedetidae > Pedetes > Pedetes capensis. Next base: position 40,485 of record VMDO01007660.1, on the reverse strand, counting down.
CTCATCATCATCTAAAATTTTACTTGTCTAAATTAACATATTGTCTCTCCTAAACACTTGGCCTCTTCTCAAACTTCTATATCTCTGTTAAGATTTTTTTTTTTTCTGTATTGGGGGTTGAACCCAGGGCCTTGTGCTTGCATGCTTTGCAAGTGCTGTACCACTGAGCTGTACCCTTGGCCCATTTTTTTTTTTTTAGTTTTTGGGACTGGATCTTGGTAAATTATGCAGACTGCCTCTGGTCTCGAACTTGCGATCTTCCTGCCTCTGCCTCCCGAGTCGCTGGGATTACAGGCATGTGCCACTGTGCCCAGCTCAAAAAAAAAAAAAAATTTTTTTTAAGTTTTTACCATGTATGATAGGGATCTTACCCTGGGCCTCACACACGCTAGGCAAGTGCTTTACCACTGAGCTATACTCTCAGCCCAGCGCTCTTCTACTCTTTCAGCTACTCATGCTCTTTCAGCTCAAATCATGGAGCTACTTTAGACACCCTAGCCACACCTGGCCCCAGTCCTGCCTCCTGGCCCAGCAAGTGATACGGTTATGAATCTTCCATTTTAATCTCCTTTTAACTCTCACTGCCACACCACACTTCAGGCCCTTTCCCTCTTGCTTTGCAACTGCCTTCTGGTTGGTCTATCCCTGCTAAACCATCCTAAACACAGCAATCATTAAACCATCAGAGATGCTGTCTTTTTGTTGTTGTTGTTTTGTTTCCTTTGAGATTTGTGTGTTGCTGGTACCATGGAGTCTGTTCATTATATAGCCCAGGCTGGCCTTGAAGTTGTGATCCACCTGCCTCTGGATTACAAGCATGTGCCACCACCCCCAGCCTGAGGCGCTGTCTTAATCCTGTTCTTCCCTAGCTTCCCAACATGCTTCACTTCCCCCTCACTGACATTATTTTCTTCAAAAATTTGTATTTGTGTTGTGTTGTTTGTGTGTTGCTGGTACCATGGAGTCTGTTCATTATATAGCCCAGGCTGGCCTTGAAGTTGTGATCCACCTGCCTCTGGATTACAAGCATGTGCCACCACCCCTAGCCTGAGGCGCTGTCTTAATCCTGTTCTTCCCTAGCTTCCCAACATGCTTCACTTCCCCCTCACTGACATTATTTTCTTCAAAAATTTTTATAATTAGGTGCCATTTGTAATATGGTGAACATATATGACCCATCCAAATTTGTATATTGAAATCCTGGCCCTTAAGGTGATGGCATTAGGAGTTGGGGTTTCTGGTGGTGCTTTGGTCACATGGACAGAAACTTCATGCATGAGATTGTTGTTGTTGTTGTTAGGTGCCATCGAGTCGCGTGCGACTCAGCGACTCTCATAGGGTTGTCAATGACTGACTGTTTCGGGATTGCCTTGGGAGTGGATTGCCAGGTCCTTCTCTCATTTTTGCGGTGCTGGGAATTGAACTCAGGACCTCAGAGACTGCAGCACAGTGCTCTACCAACTGAGCTAAATCCAGCCCATGCATGAGATTAGCACCCACATAAACAAAAGTCCCCAGAGAGCTAGCTCATCTCTTCCATCACATCAGGACACAATGAGAAGGCACTGTTTAAAAGGAAGCAGACCTTGTTAGACATTGAATCTACAGGCACTTTGATCTTGGACATCCTAGCCTCCAGAAATGTGAGAAATAAATTTATATTTATAAGCCACCCAATGAATAGTATTTTATTACAGCAGCTGGAATGGCCTGCCAAGACTCATTGAACTAAGACCATATAGTGTTGAAGCCAGATTTTTAGATTGTAAATCCCATCCCCTTTTCACCATTTCCCCATTACCTGGTCTAGTGGCATGTCTTGATCATTATTTATTTTTTTATTTAACAAATATTTTTTTGGCTACTGCTACATGGCAGAGTCTTCTGAATAGTGGGGGTTGTAGAGGGGAACATGAAAAAAGTGGTCCTGCCCATATGGAAATATTCTGTAGTGGTGAAAACAGATGAAAGGAAGAAAGGAGGAAAGGAAGAAGGAAAAGAAGGAAGGAAGGAAGGAAGGAAGGAAGGAAGGAAAGGGAAGGGAAGGAAAGGAAAGAAAGAAAGGAATGAAGGAAGAAAGAAAAGAGAAAGAAAGAAGGGAGGGAGGGGGAGAGAGGAAGGAAGGAAAAGAGGAAGGAAGGAAAGAAAGAAGAAAAAAGAAAAGAAAGAAAGAAAGGGAGGGAGGGAGGAAAAAAAGAAAAGAGGCGGATAGATCAAATAATTGCAAACTGCTATTGTTGTTAGGTGCTGTCAAGTTGGTAACCCTCATAGGGTTTTCAAGGGCTGACTGTTTCAGGATTGCCTTGGGAGTGGATTGCCAGGTCCTTCTCCCATTTTTGCGGTGCTGGGAACTGAACTCGGGACCATCAGAGACTGCAGCCCAGCGCTCTACCAACTGAGCTAAATCAGCTGCTAGGAAAGAAAGGAAAGAGAGAATAAGGAGTTTTACAAAATTTGGTTCAGGTTTCCAAACTCTCTCTCTCCTCTTGCTACTTTTCTGGCTTCTGAAGATAAGCACTTCTCAGACTTACCCTCTAATAGCATCAAGCTATTAGCACAAACCTAAAAGATACTTTGTAAATACAAATTATTCCTTGAGTGCACCTCTGTTTTATTGCCCTGAATAGATATTAAACAAATCAAGCTATATTTCTTGGCCTTTTACAAAAAAGGATGTAATCTAGTGACCCCTCATTTGAACCACAGATTGAATATTGTATGAGGGATTTAGGTTAGACACAATGAAGAACTTCCTGGCAAAAGATCAGTGGAACAGATGCCTGAGGGAGTGTATCAGTCAACTTTACTACAATAATGCTGCATAATGTATCTCAGAGATTTACAACATTCATTTGTTACTCATAGGTGTGTGGCCTGGTTGCAATGACTCTATTCTAGGTTATGGATCTTGTTTAGGTCAGCTCCAGGTAACTTCTCATCCTGGGACCCAGATCAAAGTGACTAGGGCAGGCTTTTCTCTTAGTGAAGTAGAAGAGGCCAAGCCAAGCCAAGCCAGTAGAGTTAAAATCCCTCCTTAGATTCCATTGGCCAAAGCAGGTCACATGGTCTGGCATTCTCAATGAAATGGGGACGTTTACTCCCCACCCCCCTGGAGTGGCATAGTAGTGAGTGAATGTTTGCTGAACAATAACACAGTCCGCTGCAGCAAGGTTATGGAGTTTTCCTTCACAAGTGGTCTTTACAGATAGAAAAGATTGTTATCTATCTGGGTTCCTCTGGGTACCATATCACCTGAAGTACAGCAAAGGGGGGACCAGAAGACATGATTTCTTAAAGATGCCTATTTTGGTACAAGGGCAATGTAATTTGTGTTTGATATCTGGTTGCCTCTAAAGCCCTTTTTTCCTTTTCCACCAGAGTTGTGCCATGGGGGTGATTTCTAGGCCAGGGCTTAATATCAGAGTCTCTGTGTGATTGTATACAAGTGACAGTCACACAGCAAACATAAATACAGAAGAGGCTCTGATACCATCAGGGAACAGTATTCCTGCCATCAGGCCAGCTTTGTCTGCCACTGCAGTGCAGTTAACTCTGGAATGAAATTGGAAAGCTAACTGACAGTCAGAGGGGACTGGGAAGATTTTCATTTGTAACTGAGACAGGCAGGACACAGTGAAAGGTGAGGCAAAAATGGATTTTACCATAGGCTAGATAAATCTGCCTGTAGCTGTGCCACAAGGGTATCTGCTCCTGTCAGATCTCAGAAGCTAAGCAGGGTCAGGCCTGGTTAGTACTTGGATGGGAGACGGCCTGGGAATACTGGGTGCTGTAGGTTTGGGAGAAGGACCTGGCAGCCTACTCCCAAAAAACAGTCAGCTGCTGAAAACCTTATGAATAGCAGAGAAGCGCTGACAACAGTGCTGGCCATGGCACTGTGTAGGGTTGTGTTTCAAATGGAAAGATCCAGACACAATGGTGAACTTACACATTAGCAGCTTTTGATTCCAAGCCTCCGTGTTCTTGACATTCACCCTTGACAATAACCTTATTCTGGCCTTTTACCCCAGGGTGCTGCTTCTCCTTCCCTCATCCTCCCATCTGCTATCAAGAACTCTTTAGGTGCTACTCAAAGCCAGGCTCCAGATCAGCAGCAATTGGTTTCAGATGATACACTGAGAGCCTGTCAGAAATACATGTTTAGGATCCTCTCCTAGACTTGCTAAATCCTCTGGTGATGGGATGAGGAGCTATTCTCACATGTAACTGTGTACGCTCTGCTGGTGATAATTTATACACATACCCTGAGGTTTGAGAACCATTGTGATTTTGACTCAACAGATCTGGGGTGGAGCTCATGACTGGTATTTCTTTCTTTTTCTTTTTTTCTTTTTTTGCAGGACTAGGGGGCTGAACTCAAGGCCTCACACACTTTGCAAGTGCTCTACCATGGGGCTGTACCTCCAGCGCATTTTAAATGTTTTTATTTTGATTCAGGGTCTTGATAAGTTATGTAAGCTGCCTCTGGCTTCAAACTTACAACCCTCATGTCTCAGCCTCCTGAGTCACTCGGATTATAGATGTGCACCACTGCACTGGGCCATGACTTGTATTTCTAACAAGCATGCAGATGACAATGATGATGCTCCTGTGGACTGCACTTTGAGTAGCACTGCTTTTGAACTCAATATATACACAAGAAGTCATGGCCAACAGTTAAGGAGACTTATTGGTCCTAAGGAGATAGGATCCATGTTTTAATAAAAGATATGAGTCTCTAATGGTGGAATTTCAGGCAATAGCCACCAGGTTTTTTGTTTTGTTTTGTTTCGCTCTGCTTTTAAAGCATATTTTGGTCACAGGGTGGACTTAGAGGCTCTGTTTGTGATTAATTTTCTTCCCATATGTAGAACTAGTCTTGACTATGGATGATTAAAGAGGGAGTGTCTTGTGGAGGGAAAAGTATTGGACTGGAAGTCAGGAGACCTGGGTTCTAGCTCTTGCTCAGTCACTCAGAATGTGACCACGATTGAGTTCCTATCTCTCTGATTCTTATCTATAAACCAAAGGTGAGAGCTATGCAACCTCTAGTAGCTCTTCTCCCCTTTAAAATTACATAAGATAATGATTATTTTAGCAACGATATTCTTTCCAGGTTGACTAAGGGTGTATTACAAATATGAGAACCCCAAACTGCAGAATTGAGGGCCCACAGAGTTAAGTCCCTGGCTTTCAAGTATGATGTGAACCATGAGTACAGTTAGGCCTGACTCTACCTATTCCACACAAGCTCCTCAGCGTAATGCCTGAGCATCCAGGCTCTGGGCCAGATCTCAGGCCTGGGGTCTCTGCTTCCCATTTCTAAATGTGTGACTTTGGGTAAGTTACTCTCTTGGATCTGCAGCCTTTTATCCCATAAAAAGAGGACGATGATAACACCTACTAGATAAGGTTACTATGGAGTTTAAAATATTTAATACGTGTCAAACGCTCAGGACAGCATCTGGCACCAAAAGAGCAGCAGATACACGTCAGACGCTCTTCCAAGGAGGAGGTGGAGGGCGCCTTCTGCACCTGGTGCTGAGCCCTTGCAGCCCAGCGGTTGAATTCTCCAGCCCAGGGTGCAGGTCTTCTTCTATCCTGTAGGTGGCGTCTCTCCTCGTTGAGCGAGCTACCTGCTTCTCGAAGCGTTTTGAAGAGAGAAGTTTCTTTTACATCTCTCCTCTGTTTAGGATTGCTGGAGCGGGTCACCTCTAGTTCCCTGAAGCTTGTGCCTAGAACAGTCAGGCTTTGGGATCCCGACTTCTTGGAATGATGGTGAATCTATTCCCCCCCTGCACCCCACCTTGTCACCGACGTGTGTTTTCCCTGCAAACGCCAGCCAGGAGGCCTTGCTCTGGGAGGATTTCCTCAACCAGCACCTGAGGTGGGGAGTTCAGGGAGAGTTTCTTTCCTGCTCGGTTAAAATGACAAATTGGTACATGAGCGCTTAATGAAAGATGCTGGAAACGTCCGTGGAGATCAGAAAAATCGCCTCTCTGAGCTGACAGCCAGGCCATCTGCATTCCCGCATTCCTATTAATTCCTTAACAATAAACGACAGGAGCGCCTAGAGGGTTAACAGCTTAATTTAATCTCTGAAATTTCTTCCTGGAGCATTGAGAATTAGAAAGGCATTTACAAAACGTTATCTGCACACCTGATTTTTCCCCACTTGATGTGTCTTCTGGACCAGTCACACCCATTTCTGACACCTCTGTACACAGAGGCTCTGCCTCTCTGATTGATGACTGAATATTCCCCACAAGTTGCTCTTGGGCTCCAAGAGTCCCATGATTTGGCTTCTTATCAATTGCCTCAAAAATTGGTTTACATTGTTCCCCTGGGGGCATTTCAGGGAACGGAAAGTTTGGAATATAGCTAGCCATCTCTGTTGGGATAAAATTTCCTACCCTGGTGGGAGGCTGGGGTTTAGCTCAGTTGGTAGAGTGCACTCCATAGTCTCTGAGGACCTGAGTTCAATCCCCAGCACCACAAAAACGGGAGACAAGACAGATGTGGCTAATGGACTCCCAAAGCAATTCCAAAACAATCAGCCATTGAAGACCCTATGAGTCAGACTCAACTGAACAGTGCTTAACAACAAACCCTGGTGGGAAGCAAGGCAAAAATGAGAAGGGCTACCCAATAGCAACAACCAGTGTGGAGAGCTATTAAGTCAGACTTTGAGTCACTGGCAGATCTTAACTATTCTTTGGAGATGCCCAATTCTAACGCCAGTCTTTCTTTCTCCCCACCACCCCCCTCTCTTTGTTGATAAGAAACCCAACCCCAACACCTGAAAATGTTTAATAGTTTGTAAAAAGCTGTAAATCCAGGTAATGTCAAAGCCCCAAAGTAGGATTCAGGTCTCAATCCTGGACAAATACTTGTTCCAAAATAGGATTGGCAAAAATACTTCATTTTACATGCTAACTTCCACCATTGGTGGGTGGGGGCTGCCCAGTGCCCTGTGGTCTTCTTAAGCTGTGTCCAGGCTTAGAAGGAAGGGCTTCAGTGACCATTTGGAGATGTCTTCTGAGAATAAGGAAGGAGTAAAGGTGGCAGATATTTGCTATCCCTGCATTTTTCAGGCTGTTTCCTTTGGGTTAAGGCATTTAAAGACTCTATTAAAATGGAAATGTTATCTAGGAGGAGTAATGCATTAAGCCATTATCTGTCATTAACACCTTGGCTAGAATGCATTTAAGATTAGTTTGCTACTTGCCCAGCAGGTCCCTAAGGAAATGAGAGTTTTGACCAGGATATAGGGGCCTAGGAAAGGACCCTGGCCCTCCTTGGAGGGGTGTAATATCTTGGGGTTCAGGGAAGACAGGAGTTAGAACAAAAATACTAGATCCAGTGGAAGGAATTCCGAGGGGCCAAATTAGGGGAAAGAAGGCATTTTCACACATGAGTTCTATCAGTCATACTGCTTTCCCCATCATAAGATGAAAAGTTGGACTAGCTCAAAGGTTCTCATGGCTGTTTGTCTATACATTAGAATCACCAGGAAAACTTTTTTTCACCCCTTACACACTAATACCTTCTTCTTACTCCAGGCCAATTAAATCAGAATGTGGGGGAGTGGGACTGTTCTCCTATTTTCCCAATACTTTTCTGTAGAACATACTAGTATCAGTTGTTACACTATCCCATCCTTTTGCCTATATACAATATATTAGAATCCCAGAGTTTGTGTAATTTTGTATTTTGAATATATCCAAGTGCAGTGGTAGGTAACAATATTTAATGTTTCAACAGGAGTTTTTACTACCACACAAAAAAAGGAGCATAGTGATCTTATTTTGGTTCATTAGCTGAAAAATACTACAACTAACCAGCTCCTTTCATCTTTTGTCTTTTTACACCTTTGGTGTTGGCTTTTGGTCTTTAGATGTGTTGTTGTTCATGGTGTTGGCTTTTGGTCTTTAGACGTGTTGTTGTTCATGGTTGCAATGGTTAAAGAAAACTTTACTGATTTATTTTGGACTGATCTTGCCATGTAGCCCAGGCTGACCTGGAACTTATGATCCTCTTGCCTGAGCTTCCCAAGTCCTAGGATTACAGACATGTGCCAACACACCCTGCTTGACATCATGCCCTTACACAACCATGTCCATAGACATGAAAGAAAGGATTGTTGTTGTTGTTAGGTGCCGTCGAGTCGGTATCTGACTCATAGTGACCCTGTGTACAACAGGGGAAACACTATTGTCAGTGCTTCTCTGCTGTTCATAGGGTTTTCAATGGCAGATTGATGCCACAGGGCTACCGCTGCAGGCGAAAGAAGGGATAGGAGCTTTTTATTTATTTATTTATTTATGTTGTTAGGTGCCCTTGAGTCAGTATCTGACTCATAGTGACCCTCATAGGGTTTTCAATGGTTGACTGTTTTGGGATTGCCTTGGGAGTGGATTGCCAGGTCCTTCTCCCATTTTTGCAGTGCTGGGAATTGAACTCAGGACCTCAGAGACTGCAGTGCAGCGCTCTACCAACTGAGCTAAATCCCAGCCTGTCTTTTTATTTGTAGGAAGTGTGATAAAGAAAAATGCAGTGCTGTATTTCTTGGTCACCCCTTGTACTTATACCTTTAACTAGAAGAAAAAAGTCCCCACACATCACCCAGTTGTCTTCCTTGTACCTCTCATGGGTCAGAACTAGGCCAGGTAGCCATCTTTAGTTGCAAGGGAACCTAGTAAAGCCAAAATCTAGTATTTTCAGCCTCTGGCATGAGAGGCAGTTCTGCCAGAGATTTATTTGATAGGCAGGAAGCATATTTGATAAGACATAGAACACGATTAGTTAAATATCCAAAACAAGAGCTAAGGACTTAAATGCAGCTGCTCCTTTATATGTGCTACTTCCTTTACCAGCTAAAACCATTTTCTTCATAGCTATAGTTCTGTAGCTCCTGAAACCACATCCTCCTACCTAGACAGGAAGTATAAATGAAGATCAGGGCCATTTAGATGTGTTTTGTTAACTTGTGCTGTGACTATAAATGTCTTTCTGAACAGCAGACTGCTGTCATCTGGGATCTTACTCCTCCATCCTATCTTGCTAACTAACCTCATGGTGTTTAGACCTTCATCTTACCCTTAAACAAGAGAGACCACCCACTTTCTGGCATCTGCCTTCATCTCCAGATCCCCAGACCACTGGTGTTTGTCTGTCCTTAACATCTGCAGAGCTCTGTAGTGATCCTATCTCTCTGACAGACAAACTGGGTTCTGCTTCTGGAAGTGTGTGTGTGTGGGGGGGGGGGGACGAAACATGAGTATAGTTATAAAACTGTCTATGGAACAAATCAAATGTACAAATTATTGATGGTAAAGTCAAACAAAGGGAACATCAGCTGAGTTAATCACATCAAGACTGACTCCTGGCAAAATTTGACATTAAAAAAATGGCCTTTGGTTAATGGGTTAATGGGTAATACTCTTAATGTGTAAAGAGTTCTTAAAAATCTCTAAGAAATATTTTAAAAGGACAAATACTCCCAAAGAAAAATGAGCAGGAAGGAGAGCAAGTAATTTATAAATGAACTAATATGAGGGCCAATGGATGCATTTTTAAAAATTTCATCCTTACCAATAATCAAATAACTATTAATTAAAGCAATATACTAATTCAGTCAACTTGACAAGGTTTAAGAATGTTCTAAAAATATAATATCTAATGCACTAGATAAGATTAATTAGTACTTGGTATCCTTCCCATTATTTCTAGTCTGCTTTTCTCTACTACAGAGATTGGAAAGTTAAATATCACATTTTTCAGACTCCCTTGAAACTAGGATTCTGCATGTGAATTGGGATCTACTAATTAAATTCACTTTCTCAAGATTCAAGTGATGTCAGCTGCTATTCAGAAGCACTGGCCACATCCTTTGTGTTAGAGCCTTTAAATTGCTGAACCCCGGTACCAAATAGTAAGCTTCACAGTGACTAACGTGTATATGGTGCTTTAAATAAGTTAAAAAGCAAATTTCCATATATTAGCTCAAGGAAATGAAGTATGTAGTTCCACCACTGGCTCTGGCTTCGCAGCCTTGAAAAGGCCACCTATCAAGTCTCAGTTTTCTCATCTGTACAGTGAATAAAACAGAATTATTAGATGACTCCTGCCACCTCCAACAGCTTAGCTCTATGCCAATCAAACACAACATTGGCTCCTTTCTGCATAAGAGTCTGTCTTGCAGGTGATTTAATCTACCTTGAAGGTCAGATGGGATCCCCAGACTACTGTGGGAGGTCAAAGTTCATCTCTTTGGTCAACTCATTTTACCACAGTATAGACCATAAGTATACTGAGGGTGAATATCTAAGTACTTTGATATCTTAGATCTATGATTCTTGTGTACAAAAGGATGAGTGACAGGGATTTAGAGATCCTCAGGTAGTGGTCCTTAAAACTCTTCTTTCAACCATTTCTCAACTCCCACCTACCCTGAATGCCTACATGGTGCATTCACCATTAGAAGTGGCTCTATTAAGGGCTGGGATGTAGCTCAGTGGGAGAGCACTTGCCTCGCATGGGTAAAAATGTGAAAAAACAAACAAGTGAAGTCCTATACGTTAATATACCAACTCCAGCTGACCTCATATTCACACATGAGTTTAGCTACCTAGGAGGCAGAGAGTAGATCTGGAGGAGAACAGAAGAATTGACAAAGCTTGACTAGGGCAAAGATTTCCCAAAGAGGGCAAGACTAGATGAGGTGCCACAGTGAGGGCCTCTAGCAAACTTGGGGGCAGCATTCATTTGTTCATCCAAACAAACATTTATTAAACTTCTGTTATATGCTGGGCATTATGGTAGGTGTTGAGGATACATAGATGAATTAACAATTTGTCCTCGTTCTTAAAGAAGAAATGATCTAGTTGGGGAGGTAGAGGACCACATGTAAAATGGGCAAGAAGGTACTACATGAGTAACACACACATATACACACACTCTTCTTCAGTGCATGCATAAAAGAAGGAGCAGTCAATTCTTATTGGAGACATTAGAATGGATTTCTTGGAGGCACTATTGCTTTCTTTCTTGGTGTGAGGAAGGAGTGGCTAATGGGGGAGGGAGAATAAACAAGCTGCTGCTACCTCATAGTCTTTACGGCCAGCTTGGTGGGGTGGGGGTTGGGAAATAGCCCTATTTCTTGATAAAGGATGTGAAATGCTTTCTTTGTGATTAGATAATGAGTCAAAATAAATTTACAGATGAACTGGAGGCAGAGTCTTATTTGAATCCTTCCATCCTTGGAGGGCAAGTGGCCTACCCAGTTAAAGGTCAACACAGTAACGTGGGGTATATAGCCTGTGGTGGCTGAAAGCCTGGGCTTTGCTGTGACACTCCATAGGTTTAATCCCTGGTTCTGTCACCTTGGGCAAAATACTCACCATCCTTAGTTCTAGTTTTCTTACTTGTAAAATGGGGAGAAAATAGTACCTCACTCATGGAGTTGGAAGGGTGAAATAAAATAATGGCTGGAAAGCACTTAGTAGTTGTGGCTTTACCATGTATTTTCTGAAATGAGTTCTCTGAAACAGAAATTAGCCAATTCAAGGGTAGAACTCAGTAATTCTAGCTCTATTTCAGTATCTTTTACTTCACTGATAAAACCAGCAGCTACTCCATAGTGTTCTAGAGATCTTGCAAATCTTTTTTATAATCCCTTTGCCTACCTTGTGTTCCCATCCAATTCTTTTGTAATTACAACCATGCTTCACATTCAGAAAAATTCAGGACAGGAAAACAGATGCATCTAAGGTTCCTTCTTCATATTATAAAATAATTATTAGTTTTAAAGGGGAATTAACCTTTATGAAGTTAATTTCCTGTGTACATGCAAATCTGAATGCAGAACATAAAAACTTATTTTACATTCATCTCAGACTCATCCAATTGAAAGTGGAACTGGCCTTAGGAATCATCTAAGCTAGTGGTTTTCAAATTTTTATTGTAGCAGCTCTATTTCTTTAAAAACTTTAGATTTCTAAGGTACATGATACAGATGAAAGCACAGCTACTCTGATTAAACCCAGGATGGGGAGGTAGAGCACCTGCCCCTTTGTCCTTAGCCTGTTTCTGAAACAGCTTCTGAATCACTCTGAGGAATTCTGGGGCTCCTAGGAACATAAAATTGAGTTCCCCTGATTCCCCTTAACAATCTCACATTGTACATGCCTTTTGTAAAACTTGGTTCATCCATATTTCTATTGATTGAACTGTCTTATTTTCTTTTCTAAATTATAGGATTCTTGAGGGCAGGAACTTTTTTGTTTAAATTTTTAAAAATTCCTAGTATATTTCCTCTGTGTGTGAGTATTTAAGGCCTTGTTAAAATATTCCTATGAGTGCCAGAAATGACCAGAGACCATAATTATATATAAACATCCTTTATTGAATCTTTGAAAAGTGATTTCATAGAACCACAGAATTTTCAGCTTGAAGGGACCTTAGAGAACATGTACTTTAAAATTCTCATTTTCTGGATGTGGAAACTGGGGCCCAGATAAGTGATTTGGTTGATGTCATATAGTAAGTTAATGGTAGAGCTGGGACAAGAGTGCTGAATGCTTGATTGCTAGGTAGGGCTGTTCCAACTTATAAGAGTAGGCTGTCCTTATACTGCTAGAATATTATAGATTTGTATTCCTGAGAACACACTTCAACTACCTATACATCTCCCTTTTTTCCCCCTCAATAGTTAACCCAGAGAACAATCTTTATACTGGAGGGCCTTTGTTTTATTATGTGTAATTTTTTTAAATTATAAAGTTAAAAAGTACTGACATTAAGAGATGTCTATGATACACTAAATGGAAATGTAACTATTATTTGGAAGATGATCCCATTTTGTTTAAAGCTCTGGATACTTCCCTGGGGTTTAGCTGGACATATTTTTCTATAATCACTCTTGACTTAATTATTTAATGAACACTCAAGTTTTTAATGATATGATAGTCACATGTTAATTTATATAAGGTGACATTAATGCATTATTATCACAGCCATAAGGGTTTTAAATTTACTTCCTCCTCTTCCTCCTCCTCCTCCTCCTTCTTTTTTGCAGTATTGGGGTTTTGAACCCAGGACCTCACACATGCTTTGCAAGTACTCTGAGCTTTTTGAGATAAAAATCTCACTAAGTTACTCAGGCTGCTCGCTGGCCTCAAAATTGTGATCCTCTTGCCTCTGCCTCCTGAATCGTTGGGATTGCAGGTGTGTACCACTGAGTCTGGCACTAATTTTATTTTTTTTTAAAGTATGGCACAGTATTACATATATCAGTCATAATTTATTGATCCAAACCCTTTTATTAACACTTAGGTTATCTCCAACTTTTCAAAAAGCCACAGTGAAATTCCTCAGATATACTTCCTTTTACATATATGTGGGCATTTTTTGTGAGATAGATTCTTAGAAGTGCAATTGCTCAATCAAATTTTGAGATACTGTATGACACTCATTCTCATATTTTTCTTTTGTTTCTGGTACTAAAATGAATAAATTCTAGAATCTTTACATAACTTTGAGTTTATTAAAGTTTCACATACATGAGGTTATTTGAAGTTTTTAACAATCACATGAGTTTATTGATGGAAAAACAAGGCTTAGATAAGTTAGTAATTTGCTCAAGTCCTGAAGCTAAGGAAGGTAGAACCAGATTTGAGAACTAAGTTTTCTCATCATGGTGTAGGGTTAAAAAATCTCCAATGAAAACACAACAGTAAACTATTAAGATAAGAACAGCAATATGAACACATTCTCTTTGGGCAGTAGAGATGGTTACATTGGGCCACCGGTAGACATTAGCTGGAACATGGACATTGTCTAGCCCTCACCCTGATGCCTTGCTGGAGAGAGCACAGACTTCCCTGTCCAAAGGCATCTCTGCAAGTCCCTCTTTCATTCATTGTTTCCCAGGGGAACTGGATGTCCCTGGTCCCTCTGAGATGGGACACCTTTCATGAGATGTGGTTACTTCTAGACAGAGGTAAAATGTCTGGGAGTTCAAGCCTTCAAATCATCCTGAGAACGGTTCAATTGTATCTTCAAAACCAAGCACATTCCAACAGGCTGCAATGGGGAGCAGAGGTGACAAAGGATGTTGAGAAAACTGTTTGTATCCAAGATGTAGAGAAGAGAAGCCCTAAGATTTGCCCATTAGACTTGCTGCCCAGGCCTTTATGAGCAGAGAAGCAGCATGAGGAGGGATGAGGTAGAAGGCACTTTCTCTTCCAGAGACAGAAGATATCATTCTGGTGTGTGCCCGGGTTTACTTCAAAAAGCTATTTCCAGCGTGAACCAGGACTCTTCAATGGTTGGTGACAGTAAAGATTTTGCTGGATCAACATCCCACTCCCCTCCTCAGCCCATGCTAACTTGTTCAAACTTTTCAAACTAATCACTGATGCTAAAGCAAATATCAAGTCTTATTTGGTTTAACAGATATTTGTTGGGCACCTACTATGTGCAACCCCCACATGTCTGTCAACTTGTGATGCTGTGGGGGTTTGCATGTTGCTGTGACGCTGAAAGCTATGCTCTAGTATTTCAGATACCATTAGGGCCACCCATCATGGACAGTTTTCAGCTGAGTTTCCCAACTAAGACAGACTAGGGAGAAGGACCCAACAGCCCACTCCCAAAATAATTAGTCATTGAAAACCTATGAGTAGCAGAGAAGCACTATCAAATACTGTGCTGGAAAATCAGCCCCTGAGGCTAGAAGACATGCCAGAAACAACTGGGGAAGAGTGGCCTCCTCAAAGTAGAGTCAACCTTAATGATGGGAAATGGAGTAAAGCCCTTCAGAGTTTCTTTTGCCAATGTGGCAAGATTCAAAATGAGAAGAAACACAGTGCCTGCAACATTGGGCTCAACATAAAAAGATCATGTGCATGGCAAAGTGTTGGGTAATGTTTCGTTCTATTGTACACAGGTTGGCTGAGTCAGATCTGACTCTATGGCACCCAACAACTATATGTAAGGAAGGCCCTGAGGATAGGAAGCTAATCCATACAGAATCCTCTGTAGAAAGATGAGGGAGCCTTCTATAGCACCTCCACTCTCAGCCACTCAACCCTTCTCAACCATAGTTTCTAGGGAATAGAAGCTACTGATGTGCAGCAGAGTTAGCAAAGGCCTGACTTGCCACGCTTACTGTCATGGGCTGGTGGCTGTAAAGAGGCCTTAGGAAGCTTTGGGGCCTGGGCTATGTTGGTTCAGCCTCCTCTTCTGAGACTTCATCTGTAAGCTGCATATTATGCTAGCAGGACCCAGAGAGATTTATTTTTGTGACCTTTCCGGATGCGGAATCTGAGCAGGGGGAGGGAGAAAATCAGCTCCGAAGCGGTTAATTTTACTGGCTCCTAAATTGATAAGCGGTGGGACGTCAGACTGAAATGAACTCGCCTTGTTCGACGGGGTTCTAAGACAGCGGAACTCAATCAGCAGCGGGCCGCACGGTTCAAGGCTGCAATTCATCCCGCCGCGCCTCTGAAAAATGGGAGGTGACAGTTCATTTTGCCAGTGACAGTCTGTCGGTCTCGCTCGCTGCTTCTCCTGTCGATTGCCTGGCTGAGGTGAAACGCAGCTCTGAGAAACTCTTGTTTGGTATTCCACTCAGCTGAGCAGGATGGTCCCAGGACCCAAGGTGTGCAAATCTTCCTGCCCTACAGCTTGTCTTCCTCCCTTCTTGGAAGCCCTGAACTGCTCATGCACGACTGTGGGACCCAGCAGCCATCTTCCCACTTCCTGTCTCTCATCTTTTCCTCCAACTTTCACTTCCGGTGGACTAGGATTCCTCTCTTCTCTGGGATCCCGTGAAGCAAAGCTATCCTGCTCAGGATGGACCGACCGCCTAAAGAAGGGTTGTGGGTGAGGTGAGATACGGGCATGGGTACAGAGAAATTACTGTGCAAGTGGGGGTGTTAGAGATGGAACGCCCCGCCTCACACATGCTTGGCAAGAGCTCTCCCACTGAGCCACCTTGGCCCCAGCCCCTCAGCTTGTATTTTTTAGGAAACCCCTGAAGAAGGGCAGAGAACACGGAGAAAGGGAGGTGACACTATGAATGTATGCACTTAATCCCTTCCTCACTACTTTCTACTTCTTTAACACACACACACACACACACACACACACATACACTCAGACACACACTTGAATTTGAACTCATGTAGCTAAGTTTTTTGCTTGTTTTGTTTTGTTTTATTTTTTAATACAGGGTCTGGCTGTGTAACCCAGGGTGATCTGGAATTTGCTATGTAGACCAGGCTGGTATTGAACTCTCATTGATCCTCCTGCTTCAACCATCCCTGTGCTGGGATTATAAGCATGTGCCAACATATCCTGCTTGAGTTAGGTTTTTAAGAGAATGTCCTCATTTCTTAGGAAATACCACTTTTAGGGGAAAAGGAGCATGATGTTTGAAATTCACTCTCAAATGGTTCAGGAAAAAATATGTAAATAAATATGAATAGAAAATGCTAAAGTAAATGTGGCAAAAGTTAATGATTGGTGGATCTAAATGAGTGGTGCACAGAAGTTCTAGTTTTTTTTTTTTCCCCCGGTACTGGGGTTTGAATCCAGGGCCTTGTGCTTGCATGCTTTGCAAGTGCTGGACCACTGAGCTGCACCCCTAGCCCATTTTTTTACTTTTTGGGACAGGGTCTTGCTAAATTATGCAGACTGCCTCTGGTCTCGAACTTGCAATCCTCCTGCCTCTGCCTCCTGAGTCGCTGGGATAACAGGCTTGTGCCACTGTGCCCAGCCTAGAAGTTCTAGGCATTATGGTAACTTTTCTGTAAGTTTGAAATTATTTAAAAATAAAAAGTATTAAAAAAAAAAGCAAACAAACAAAATCCCCCAAATCTGAGTGTGGAGGCCCAGTCCTGTAATCTTAGCCCTCCAGGGACTGAGGCAAGAGGATTGTGAGTTCCAGGGCAACCTGGGCTGCATAGTGGAAACTTGTCTCAAAAAAAGAAAACAACAATAAACTTACCTTGTAGTACTTACTCAATACACATTTGTTTATTGAAGACCTACTGTGCATGAGGTATATGTGCTAGGGATATTATGGTAAATAAGATAGGAAAGATCTGGACCCTCAGGAAGCTTACAGTTGGCTGGGGAAGATAGGTGGTAGTAGACAAGTAATCACAGATGGGCTATCAGTTTGGAATGGCAGGTTATAAATGTAACTGAAACAATCCAGCATGAGAAGCCAAGGAAATTATATTTAAATTGTGACTGGAGGCCAGGAATGGTGGCACACACCTGTAATCCCAGTGACTTGAGACGCAGAAGGAGGAGGACAGCAAGTGCAAGGCCAGAGGCAGCCCTTGCAACTTAGTGAAAATTTGATTAAAAATAAAAGTTTAAAACATGGGCTGGAGGTACAGCACAGTGGTATAGATCTTGCAAAGTCTGTGTGAGACACTGGGTTCAACCCCTAAGTACCAGCCCCCCACCAAAAAAAAAAATTGTGACTTGAAGCATGAGTGGGGGTTAGCTGAGTGAATAGTAGGGGAAAGAATGCTGCAGATAGAGGCAATGGTGTGTGAAAAAATGAAAGTAGGAGTAGGTGCAGCTTATTTGAGAAAAATGAAAGTAGTTACTGAAGATGATAAAGAAGAAGGAGACCATGAAGGGAGGAGGGCCGGAGAGATAAGCAGGAGGTCAAATGTGGCAGTGATGATGATGATGGTGGAGGCTTGTTAGCCATACTAAGGAGTTAGGAAGCACAATATTGGGAAGTAACTAGAGTTTTAATTAGGGAAAGGACGATGAGAGAGAGAGAGAGAGAGAGAGAGAGAGAGAGAGAGAGTGATCAATCGCTAGCTATAGGGTAGAAAATGGTTTGTTAGGGCGTAAGACTAGAGGGCTGCAAGGCAAGAGGTAATGATGGCTTGGACCAGGATGGTGGCAGCAGTACTGGAGAGCAGCCGATAATTCAGAAGATATTTAGCAGGTAACATTGGCAAAGGGGAAGAGGAATGGAAGGTGAGTTTAGTTGGATTATCCATGATGCCATTGATGGCTTCAGAAATAGGAAAGAATGGAAAGCTTGATCAAGAAGGCAGTGAATTGTTATTTCTGGGTCTACTGGGCACATTCCACACCAACAATGTAACACTGAGTATAGCAGAGTCCTAGATAGGCCAGAACAAAAGCTCTAGTGAGTGGAGCAAGACTCTAAACTTCTAACCATATCTCTGGAAGTGTGGGGATGTAGCTCAGTGGTACAGTACTTGCCTAGCATGCACAAGGCCCCAGGTTTGAGCCCTGGCATTGCAAAATTAAACAAACAAACAAACAAACAAAAACCCCTAACCATATCTCTGATTTTCAAGGGTCCAGTTTTGTCTGAAGGAATTTGAGGAGTTGCTATGATGGTTCAGGCATATACAAGCAGATCTGAAGAAGAGGAGTGTATTATGGGTAGATTGTGTTCTCTGGTCAGCAAACATACCCACTTTTTTTTTTCCTTAGAACTAGCAATCTATATGATCTAGGAATTTCTCCTGTCTCCTGTTTCACCTACTTGGCCTTGATAGGAATGGTTTTGTTCTTACATGACAACACTCCTGTAGCTACAGTTGACCATGGGCCAACAAGACCATCCCCTAATACTTAGGAAACTACTGAATCTAGAGACTGGAAGACCAGTTATATTTAAGGCCTTTTCATGTTCAATTATTCAACTCTTTCTTGTAATTTTGGTGACAATATTCCTTTTTTTTTTTTTTTTCCCAACGCTATTTGATTTGACTTTCAATCTCTTATCATCAGAATTCTTGACAAGGGGCCCTTAAAGAAGGAAGGTTGTTGGAAAGACAATGAGACTATTCAGATAAGGAAACTCACCCAAGTAAGGATGGAGGCTGAAGCTGGGCCAGACTTCATGACAAAGTGTGAGGGGAAGGCAGACTGGCTGTTCTTCAGTGCTACTGACCCAGCCTCTGCTGACATGGATCTCTCCTCTAGACAAAGAGTAAGCAGTCCCATATCTCATGGGCAGTGCAGAGAGAGCAGACACTTTCAAAATGAGCCACGAGCACAAACGAGAGCCAAATGAGTTGGCAGAAGTGATACAAATCTGTGAAATAACCCTTGAAATCTCAGAAAGACGGACAAATTGTTAAGGTGATCTTGCCTGGTAGTACTTAGGAGACAATGTAGACCACACTAAAACTTTCATTAGCATAAAGAGAAGCCTCTGAGGAAGCCCAGGTCTGAGCTAGGAATTCAGTAAAGTTGGCTAAAGACAGAAGTCCAGAAGGCAATGAGCAAAACTCCTAGGGAAATAAACTTTCCTTCTTTCAGAATCTCTCTTGTTCTCCATCTTTCTCTGGTATGCAGTCTTTCCAGTTAATTTTAATATTCACTCAGGCCTGAACTTTCCTGAGTAATGCTCAGTGTCCCAGACATTGCTTTTATGTCCTATCAAAATTTACCTGCCTGTGTCCTATATCAGCTTCTCAGGACCACTACTACTCTGATAAACTGACCTGTACTAATGGGATAAGGAGTGTGAATATAGAGACATGTAAGACATCCAGGTAATTCATGTCTTATTTATTTATGAATTCTTACTACCTGACACTATTCCTGGCACATATCAGGTATTCAGTTAATGTCTGCTGAAGCAAAACAAGTGGAGTATGTTCCTTTTCACTCTGACTTTTGGAGACAATACTTAAAGTTAGAGCCCTGTGGTAAGAATTTCAAGCATTGTGGCACACAAGGGTGGGGAACACCCTTGGGGGTAGATGCTTTCAGCATTCTTCATGAAGCCAATTGCCCATCCTGGCTCTATATAGGATTGACTGTGGCCTAGTTCTCACAGTCCACATAAATCACTAATTGAGCATTTACTTGAGCACCTCTGTTTGGCACTAAATATCTCTGGGCATTCAATTAATACTGATCCATTAAACAGGCAAATATTTTGGTCTCTAAAGGCTATTGTCTTCCCATCTGACATGAAGATATTATCCACATAGCTTTTATAATAAGGCCACATGTTTGGGTTCACTCATAGGAATGCAACAACTACCAGGTTGTACTTTTTTTGATAGCATCATATTGTCTCTATGTATTTGCATCCTAGTCCTCTAAACATAGTATTGGCTTAACAGGTGTTGGAAGAGTTAAGGAAGAGAGCAATACACACTAGTATTCCTGGTTCCTTTTGTGATGACAGAGTACCCAAGGCCTTTTTGGAATTAGGTTACAAAAATTCCTAGGAACAGAAATGTTTTGTTTTGTTTCATTTTCTTTTAAGAGGCTGATAGGTCCACTGAGGACTAAACTTGTAGTCTTGATTGCAAGCAACAGGACTGACTAGCCTCAAGATATCCTATTTGCTGCAGTTTTAACATTTTGGACCAATATGAATAAAACATAACTGATTGCTTCTTCTTAAAACACTAGAAAGAATTTCACTGCTTCTGTCCTGAAGTCCATGGTGGCCCCTGGGAGTGGGACATATCAATGATGATGCCAAGCTGGGGCAAAGAGAATGTGCCACTTACAAGAGGCACTTTATGCCTTGTGTAATTAAATGCTGTAAAGGGACACTGGAAAAGGTTGGGAAGTTTCTCTTTTAGAGATTATGGAATTGTGGCATGTTAGAGCTAGAAGGATTCTTATTTCCTCATTTATAGTTGAGGAACTCAGTCCTTAAATAAAACGGAAAGACAGTCAAATCACCTGTCCTAGATGGTTTTATTACTCAGCAACCAGAAGACACAATGTCAGACCAGATGCTCTCTTGAGGTTCCTATAAACTCCATTATTCTTTGATTTCATGGTTCTGTGTTAGAAATCAACCAATAAAACCTCTGAAAAATCAGGTTCACCCTCGCCTCAGTGGCCCAACAGAGAGAGTATGGATTGCATGGGGACAACTGTGCGCAAGCCCACAGTTTGGTCACTTAACTATTTTCTTTCTAGAGCCTTGTCTTCTTTGTCATCAGCTGCCACAGGAAGTGGTAAAGCTATTATCTGTAGATTCAGCCAAATCATCATATCCTGATTCTAATGTTCAACAACCACTTTTGAATCCTCCCCCACTTCCCCTTTATTTCAGTTTGAGGTTCAAAGGCGCATAGGAGGTAAATTAGTACTCAGCCAAGCAGAGCGAGGCCCTAATGCCCCTGTGGTTCTGCTATTAGTTTGCTGTAACCCAGGTACATCACTCCTCTAGGATGGACTTCAGATTTTTTTGTATGGGTTACAGGGTTTCTAAAATCCCTTCCAGCTGTGAAACTCTGGTATTCTTTCTTGAGATTCTGAAAGGAGAATCTTATGGACCAGTTCTATCTGGGGAAAAAAAGATGTGTCATCCAGCCCTATGAATCTCTTCCTAGTCCAAACCTTGTTTGTTTGTTTGTTCAGACTGCTACACAGGAAGAGTGAAAGACTCAGAATTAGTGTGACGAGCAATTGAAATATGCCAGAGTCTCAAGTGAGTCAGAAATGGAATTGGGTGTTGCTAGCATCCACTGGCAGAGAAGCTTTTTGCTGCAACTGAGAGGAGTTTAAGGAAAAAGGTCTTGGAATTCTCCTTTGATGCTGATAAGGCCTCTATTTCCCATCAGATTAGGGCAAAGCTCTAGTCTCCTACCTTGAGCCAGCTTAGAGAAAGTTGCCTCTTGGCTTTGTTTCCAAATCAGGATGTTATTGTTGTTATGCCATGGAGTCGGTATCTGACTCATAGCAACCCTACATACAACAGGGGAAACACTATTGTCAGTGCTTCTCTGGTATTCATAGGGTTTTCTATGGCAGATTGATTTTTTGGGAGTAGGTTGCCGGCTCCTTCTCCCAAGCCTACAGTATCAGGTGTTCCCAGGCGGTTTCCCATCCAACTACTAACCAGGGCCGACCCTGCTTAGCTTCCAAGATCTAACAGGATTGGACAACACAGTGCTATGGCTGCAGGCTCAAATCAGGATAGAGGTGAGAAAGCCCTGCTGAGGCTCTCCAGTGGCCAACCCTGTACTCTCCATTGGCAGCACTGACACTACTGAGATGGAATACTCCACTAATGGCTACAGAACCCCCCATTAAGCATAATTGGGTACCATCTTCCCCTGGTATTTTGGAAGCCTTCAGCCCTCCCTTTCCTGGCATATTCTCGCTGTGGTGAAGATGTCAAAAGTTGGAGGGTAAATGGCCTGCCCAAGGTCACACAGTTTATGGCAGAACAGAGATGAAAACCTTGGCCAATTTTTTGAGTCCGTGGTGGCTCTCATGCCACAAATGCTTCTTATTTAAGGGACAGTCATTTCCTGAGGGTGCTGGATAGGGATGCTAGATGCTGAGATGACTGCCGTTTCAATCCCCAGCAACCTTTTACATCCTGTAGCCTTCTCAGACAGTGCAGATGGCAGCTCTGGGGCAGAGAGGATTGCCATGTGCAGAGCTGCCCTGGCACAGATAACAGGTTGTCTGTCAATGTATGAAACCTATGTATGGCCTGGACCACAGAGCTTCCACTGGAGGAGAAATTAAACCTGTCTCATACACCAATCCCAGTGCTCTGATTACATTTACAGAGGTCATGGCCTGCGTTCTATCACCATGGAAACCTCTCAGGCTGCCAGGGTGTTGTCTGCGTGTGTGGTTGATATTTAAAGGCAAAGTCGGGCAGTTGCTCTCCTCCACCACCTTGTGCCCTGGTGCTTCATCCTAGAGATAAGAGAAAGGGAGAAGAGATGAGGAAAAAGGGCCACCTGTCTCTAACAGGCAAGTATTTTTAGTAGAACCAGGTTTGCAGGGAGGAGGTCCAGGGAGTGGTGGAGATGCCGGATAGCAGGTGAAGAGGAAACAAAAAGGACCCCAACTTTGTTGGAATATAAGCATCTTCTCACAGGCACATGAGCCCTCATGTTGAGTGGGGCCCTATTTTCTCTGATTCCTTCTCCAATTAGTGAGCACATGTCAGGGCAGCCACGTGGAACTGGGGAAGTCCCCTTTGCCTTAATGCCCTTGATGGTTTCAATTTTGCACACCTGGTAGCAGTGTGAATTGTGCTGATAACAATACAGTTTATGAAGGATCCTTACTTCTCCCACAGACTCCCACAGCACTGTCCTGGAAAAGGCTACCAGGGGAGTGACTTATCAGGAGTCCCAGGTGTTGGAAGAGGTAAACAACACCTGATTCAACAGAGTAAGAAAAGAACACAAGTGCTGACTCGGCTTGTGACCATCAGTTTTTTTCTTTAGTCTCAAAGACAATTATTTCCACACCATTGAATGGAGTTTAGATAACACAGGCACCTTAATAGGTTGGGAGCAGAGGCTGTTTAGAGGAGATTTTAAGCACTGTGAGCATAAAATGAACATGAATATTTTGCAATATGCATCTTACAACTTGTCATTAAGTGGATGGCCTCAATGATGTGATACAACAGGCTTTGATTGGAATATTGAGCTCTGAAAAAGGAAATTCTGCATCAATAGTCTCACGATGCAGAATGTCACATATTACTCAATAAGACATGTCATTGACTTGATAGTGGGTATGCTAAAAAGTAGAGCAGCAGATCAGAATAGCTTGAATCCCCACAAAGCACTCTTCTTTAGGAATTTATAGTCACTCCTAAAGCCTCTCAATGTCATTGGGGGGGTGGGGGACATGGTATACCCTAGAATTATAACTAAAGAAATGAAAGTGGATCTGTTTGATTTAGTTTCTAATTCTCCAAACTACAAACTATTTTCTCCTTACATTTTCTTTTCTTTTCCTTTCTCTCTCTCTCTCTCTTCTTTCTATCTTTTCTTCCTTTTTCTTTCTTTTTTTTGTGGTACTGGTGGAGAGTGCTAAACACAGGGCCTTGCACATACTTTGCAAGCATTCTGCCACTGAGCAGCTCCCCCAGACCATTTTTTTATTTTTTAAATTAAGACAGGGTCTTGCTAAATTGCATAGGTTGCCTCTGGCCTTGAACCTGTGATCCTTCTGCCTCTGCCTGCTGAGTCACTGTAGTTCCTTACTCTCTTCTTTCTCAGAAGCTTTATCTTAAGCCATCACCCTTCCCCATTACCCTCCCCCATGTCATTCCCCACCTTTTTGTTAGAGCTCAGCCCTGCTGGTAGCTCTCTAAAGAGGCTACTGACTCTTGGGATATAATCAACCTTATGATTAGTTCTTTCCAAAGTCTGTAATTATAATGGAAACTTGGTTCCTGGCACAATGAATGAATAGAGGAGTTAATATTGCATTCCTTCCAGATCAGTATTTTTTTCATGTGGTTTGGAGAACACTACATGGGTGCTGAAATAAATAGGGCAGGAAGGAAATCTTTGGAGGTGGGTTGGGGGCATCTGATAATCCCAGTTTGTTAGCACCTGATGCCAAAGAAGCCAACACCACTCTTTCCATCTCTTTAAAGGTAAGTTAGCTTTGAAAAGAGGAAACCTCTCCTCCTTAGAGACCAATGACACCTGCATCTTGGGCAGTTACTCCTCACATGTATCTTTAGTGATCAAGGAGGATTAAATGAGAAGTTATGGATATGTGTTTATTGAGCATCTACTAGGTGCTAGTTGTTGCAGGGACTGCAGAAATAATAATAATAATAGCTATCATTGATGAATCACCTACCACATTGCAGGTGGTTGTAAACTATATATATTATCCCTTTAGATCTTCACAAAAGCCTTGAAAAATACTGTTACTGTTACCATTGTACAGATGAGGGAATTGAGGCACAGAGAAGATAATTAACTTGTCCAGGGTCATATCAGACAAGTGGCAGATTTGAGCACAAGGTTTGACTTTAGGGTCACTATCATCACAACTTCAATGGGGTCAGGACTGTGCTTTGGGATGTGTACTTGAGCTTGTATGGGGGGTGGCATGGGATGGTGGGGAGACTGGATGCAGGAGGGTGAGTAGGAAGCCCTTTCAATATTTTTTTTTCTCAACAAAGATAATAAAAACCCATCCCAGGGTGGTGGTGTTCAAGATGCAAAGGAGGGTAAGGATTCAAAAGCCATTGTGAGGAGGTAAGATTTATGGGTTTGTAGATGTTTGGAATGAGGATGGCCAAGGGCCTGAGATGAGTCCCACATTTTGAAGTTGGATGTCTGAAAGAGCAGCAATTTTATAGATAAGGAAATTGTGGCTTGTAGAGCTCTACCCAGAGTCTTAGGTTGGGTAGGTGGCAGAGCCAGCATTGGAATCCTGGTCTTTCTGATCCATAGCCCATGTCCTGTCCATTGAGCTTTATTGCTGTTATAAGAATTGAAGTGAAAATAACAAATTGGTGGAATTGCTCCTATGGGAATGGGGCTGGAGATATAAATTAGAAAAGTAAGAAGTTGAAGTGATGAAAGGAAACCACTGGAGATGCAAAGAAAAGTAGGGAAATCAAAGAAGGAGGAGGGGAAGACAAGTGTAAATTCTGGCAAATGCCTGTGAGTAGAAGGTAAGATGAAAAAAGCCAAAGAAGAAACAGAGAAATCACAGTTAAGAAGGACAGGAAGAAGACCAACATAGGGAAGGGCCAAGGAAGCTGGGTACTTAAGCCAAGAGCTTATGACAGTGCCTTCAATGTTGCAGAGAGGTGGTTGGTGAAGACTGAGAATGCTGTAAAGGAGCTTGTAGATGACCTTGGAAGAGCCACTTCAATGAAGACAGGCAGGCAAGGTTAAAGGACTGAGAAGGAGTAATGTGAGATTTGGTGGAGGAAGTTCATGAGATTTGATGAAGAAGTTGATGGGGACCGGGAAGGAGAAGAAAGAATGCAGAAGGTTGTGGGGTAAAAGGAAGATTTTTTAAAATTTGTTTTGAAGGCTAGAGGAGATGAAAAATGCTAGCAGACAGAAGACTGAAGATAAGAGAGAATGTGAGATTGAAGGCCCAGAAGGTGGTGGGAGAAGGTAGGATCATGAATGCTAGTGTGGGGATGAGAAAAGAAGAGGAAATTCTTTCTTTAGAAGAGAAGCAAAGGCAAAATATGAAAAGCAAGACAACATGGACTAAGAGTGTTCTTTAATACAGGAAAGAGAGTGTGGTTTACACTGAAAGAAAATGCGGTCAGCAGGGTGACTCAAGGGTGTTTAAGAATATATATTTAGGAAGAAAAAATATGAAGCTAGACACGGTAGCATATGCCTATAATCCCAGCACTCTAGAGGCAGAGGCAGGAGGATCTCAAATTAGAAGCCAGCCTGGACTATATGGTGAGACACTGTCAAAACAAAACAAAACAAAACAAAACAAAAAAAAAAGAAAGAAAGAAAGAAAAGAAAAAGGAAAAAGAAAGAAAGAAAGAAGAAAGGATGGAAGGCAGGAAACTCCACAATGGACTTTTTTTGTGGTACTGGGGGATTGAACCCAGGGCCTTGCACATACTTTGCAAGCGCTCTGCCACTGAACTACCTCTCCAGCCCCTTTTAAAATTTTTTACCTTTGCCGGGTGCAGTGGCGCATGCCTGTGATCCCAGCGGCTCGGGAGGCGGAGGCAGGAGGATCGCAAGTTCGAGACCAGAGGCAGTCTGTGTAATTTAGTGAGACCCTGTCTCAAAAAGTAAAAAAAAATGGGCTGAGGGTGCAGCTCAGTGGTCCAGTACTTGCAGAGCATGCAAGTGTGAGGCTCTGGGTTCAACCCCCAGGACCGAAAAAAAAAAATTTTTTTTTACCTTCAGACAGAGTGTTGCCAAATTGCTCAGGCTGCCTCTGGGTTCAAACCTGCGATCTATCTGCCTCTACCTCCCAGGTTGCTGGGATTACAGGCATGAGCCACTATGCCCAGCTAAAGCAGAGGGATCTTTACCCACTGTCTTGCACAGAAGTAATCAGCCCTGGCCATTTTCATTTCTGACTCCAGGGAGTGCTTCTGTTTGTATTTGCAAATAAGGTGGTTCTGGTTAGAAAATCCCAGTTCCTTCTAGGGTGGGCTTTCCTATAGAGCATATGTGTATGTGTGCAGTGCAGGCTATCACTTCCTACTAGATTCTAAATAACTGCCCCTTCTTACACCTTTAATTCCCTCTCCCCAATTCCAAATTCTAGGACCCTTGATGAAGTGGAGGAGAAGAAAGAATAGAAAGAAAAGAAGGTGTTTAGAGAGCTTAAACTTTTTTTTTTTGTTTTTTTTTTTTTCGGTATTGGGAGTTGAACCCAGGGCCTTGAGCTTGCATGCTTTGCAAGTGCTGGACCACTGAGTTGCACCCCCAGCCTATTTTTTTTCTTTTCTTTTCTTTCTTTCTTTCTTTTTTTTTTTTTTGAGACATAGTCTTGCTAAATTACACAGACTGCCTCTGGTCTCGAACTTGCGATCCTCCTGCCTCTGCCTCTGGAGCCACTGGGATTATAGGTGTGTGCCACCTCACCCAGCTGAGAGCTTAAAGATTTTAAACTTTTGAAATAACAGATGAAAGGAAACCAAAGAAATCCCGTTCAACTTCAGAAAATGACTGTTCCTCTATTATTTCCTTTTAGTCTCCTTAATCACACCCCTGCAAGGAAATAGTTACATCTTCATCTAGTATTCCAAAGTTATCATGTCTGCAAATATCCAGCCTACAAAACTGGCCTTGGCCCCATCTGCTTCTTGTGCAGATTAAGAACATAGACTGCCTGCACGTCTTACTCTGAGTGCACAGCCGCATCTGACTGTGGCTGACATGTTCTGACTCCCCCCAGCTTCCCTTCAGACTCCCAAGACAACCAATCAAAGGCAGAAAATGTCAGAGTCAGCAACCTCTTTGGTCTTTGGGGCCTCCACTGGGCTCATGAGAGCCCAAGGGAGATGTCTAATGTGGTCTAAGGGATAGGTAAAGAAGATACCATACAAAGTTGGGGGGAGTTGGGGAAAATAGGAGATAAATAATAGAGGAAGTAATTAAAAGATAAGATAAAGTACAAGAAGTTACTATGTAGGTGGTAGAGTACCAACAGTGACTATTTCATAGAGCTGCTCAGAGAGCCCTAGGCTGTAACTATCTTAGGTACTGTTCAATTCTACAAGAGCTTCTGGCCAGCACCAGGATCCTAATTCCAGCACAGCTCCTGGTTGAGGTCCTGGGCAGAGCACTGAGTCTGCTCCCCCTTCTGAATTTGATTCCCTTGAAGATTCTTTTGAGTTTAATTGTCCCTCTTTCGGTTCTAAGCCAGAGCCTCATTGACAGCCTGCTTATGGGACTGTTCTCTCATATGATGTGAGAACCTGCTTTGTTCTTGTTAGGTGCCATCGAGTTGTGTACAACACATAGCGACCCTTATAGGGTTTTCAGTGGCTGATTGTTTCAGGATTGCTGCAGAAGTGTATTGCTGCGTGATTCTCCAGTTTTTATAGTACTGGGGATCGAATCAGGGTCCTCAGAGAGTATGGAGCAGCACTATACCAACTGAGCTAAAACCCAGCCCCCAAGAACCTGCTTACATTGTGCTTATTATGGCAAAGAATCTAGGAGTGGGAGTTGCAAGGGAAATCACTGCAGGTTCATGGGTGTGAGTTTGTGTATAAAATAGGGCCCTTCTAAGTCAAAGGGGTTAGCTAATTAGCAAAAGCAAGGTTTCTGGCAAGCCACAAAACCCCTGCATTTTAAGGCCATGGAGGTGATGTGCCCAAGTTAGCATCTTTGTCCGTCTCTTCACCCTCCAGGGTGGCATGAAGTTTGGTTTCTGGGGCCTCACAAAGCACACAGTGGCCTGATTCTTGGCACTGACTGGATGCATCATCTCTCCTTCCACATCCCTTAATGAAGTGTGCAGTTCTTGTCCTCATTAGGCCCCAGCATTGTCAATAAAAGAGTCAATAAACCTGGTTGATGGGGTTGGGACCGAGAGGCTGAAATGCAGCGGCCACACATCCACAGGGCAGACATCAGCTCTGCCACGTGTCATGACCCAGTGTCCAAGGATCAATAATCAGCTCTGGATAAAGCCGCAGAGCCTATCTTCCATAGTCTCCTCTCCAGACCCACTGTGTCCAGGGTGGAGTAGTGCCAGCCGGCTCCTGCTTTGCTTGCAGTTGTTCCCACTCTGTGCCATTCTGGGTGCCAGATGCTTTTGTTTCTTCCTGATTGAGCCCTCTGGATATCCCAGGGATGCATATTTAGTGAGTGCCCACCTGGCATGAGAACATGTACACAGCATCTCCAAGCAGCCCGGAGGCTGACATGGGCCCTATTTTCTGTATCTTCTGTCTGCTGACAGTGTATGAGGGGTCCCGGTGGACAAGGCAGTACATTTTCTGCAGGACTCCATTCCTGGCTGCTCAGGCTCTCTTTAGATACCCTTATCTTATCTAATTACAAGGAATTTCAGATTAATTTCATGGCCTCTGCTCCCAAGGACCTCTTATCTGTGAGGGCCTTGCATTTTAACCTTGTCATTCTTTTGTTGTTTGCCTTTCAGCGGTGGCAGCTAAGAAGGGGATGCTAAGATCTTGCTGGATGTGGGGTTGGGGGAGGGGAAGAAGAGGGAAGCAGACAGACCTGGAATTTGTGTATTCTGCTCTATCCCCTGCCTGTGTGCAGAGACAGCTGGCTGCTTTCTTCCATGACAGCCACATGGTACCCAGCCACACAGAACAGGACCCAGTCAGGGACTCGTCTGCTGCCAACCTCTCCTGATCTCTTTGATATTTCCGACAGAGCAGTAAAGGACTCTTGACTATCACATTTTGCCTTGCCTCTCTCCACCTCCTCTAAGACTCTTCCATGTGGTTTCCATGGCTACTTCCAATCAGATTTGGCTTCCTGCGAAATTGGATTTCAAAGTAGGACAAGGCTTCAAAGGAATTTGTCCATTTAACAGAATGTCATTAGGAGTGAGGCTGGCTTCTGAACCAGGGTCCTCAGATGATTAAGAAGGGGCTGCGTTCATGTGTGGAGGCAGGTTTCTGTCTGCAGTGAGGAACCGTGATGCAACATGACAATACCGTATTGGAATCTGCCAGTCTCCACCGCACACTACCCAACTTGCACCTCCCTTTACTCTCATCTCTCTAAAACCCAGAGATTCACATGGGAAGGACTGGGTGTAGTACACCTACCCTGTGAGCTTCTTCTGTCTCTCTAGGTAGGAGTAAGCTATGACAGGCAGTGAGGGGCCTGGAGTTTTGCTCTTTATCAAAAAGCTCATTAGCTCCTATGTGAGCCTGCTATGCAATATCTTTGAAGAAGAGGGAGAGTTTGTCAATTATTCCCCCACTGCTGAAAGGAAAAGTAAGGCAGAGTTTGGGATGATGTATGGGGAGACTTTGTTTCTTTTGCACTTTTTTTTTAAAGTAACAATTTTAGATAAAAAAATCCAACAATAATACAGAGCTCTCATACATCTCCCTCCCTCCCTCCCTCCCTCCCTCCCTTCCTTCCTTCCTTCCTTCCTTACTTTGTTTTGAGACAGAGTCTTGCTATGTAGTCCAGGGTGGCCTGGAACTCACGATGTAGCCCCAGACTGCTCAAATTCATGATCTTCCTACCTCAGTCTCCCAAGTGCTGGGATTACAGGCAAGCATGGCCCTCCATGCTTGGCCCTCCTTTGCTTGTAAATACATGTCATAGCTGGGTGTAGTGGTGCATCCCTGTTGTCTCAGCATTCAGAGGGCTGAAGCAGGAGGATTGAAGTAAGTTTGAGACCAGCCTGGACTATATAGCAAGTTCCAGGCCAGCCTGAGCTATACAGTAGGACCCTGCCTCAATCCCAAAAACAAACAAACAAATTAATTAATTAAGATAAAAGAAAACTCTCCCTAAATACATGTCATAAGTACTCCGAAATGATTCCAGAGCAACTACAATTTTATAAGGGAACATTGAGGTTGGTAAAAATATCCTAGAGCGTACATGGCACATGCTCCAGAGCCTGGAGGAAGAAGCCTGCTCATTGCTATACTTTCTTTCCCAGGACAAGAAAGAGGATGAACAGCAAGGAGCAAGATTGTCCAGAGACAACTTGGTGGTGGTTCATGACACTCTGAAACCAAGGCACCATTCCTTTTCAGATGTCAGGATATGATCAAAGCCACTGCATCCCTTAAAAGATGAAGTCCCAACTTTGAGACTGTATCTCTAAAGGGGAAACTATTCCAGGAGGCAGGCACTTCTACCATGTGTCATTCTGGACAGTTTTTTTCTTTCTGCTCCGCCTCTTCGCATCCTCTAGATTGAGTCCACTGTCATTTCCTTTAAGGCTGCTGTAAAAACCACTTCACCCATCTCCCCTGTGTCCTCTCTTACCACTCTCTATTCTGCCTATATATTCTGTAGGTCAAATCAGAGAATAGAAATGACTCCCCAATGGAGGAAACCAGGTTAGGTCACTCTCCAGCTCCAAAATTGTCAATGGCTCCCCAGTACTCACTCAACTAAATTTCAAATCCCCATTCTGACTTCCAAGTCTCTTCATAATAGAGCTTCAATTTATCTTTAACAACTGTAGTTTCCCTACGTCAGCCAGTAAAAAAGGGCAACTAGCTGTTCTTCAAGCAGGAAAGCACGTTTCCGTCTTTGTTTATTCTGGTCCTTCCACCTGGAAAGTCCCCCTCCCCCCACAAAGTCTGGTGTGGTCCTTGGACTCCATCTCAACTGCCACATACATTTTTAAGCACATACACACCCATTGGCACTTTCACCTTTTCCTTGTATTCATCTTCCTTCTTTTATTACCCATGCTACCCTGTACCTTTTTCACTGAAATTGATCTAGTGAACTTTTCTGGGGGGAAAAAAAAACTACTTTGAAATAATTGTACAGAGGGATACCTTGTATTTTTACCCTAGTGCATGCAGTGGTAACATCCTCAGTGCCTGTCACAATCAGGACATTGGCACTAACAGATACAGTACTTTAAAATTTAAAAAAATTAATTATTATTATTTTGCAGTTGTTGTTGTTAGGTGCCATTAAGTCAGTGTCCGATTCATAACGACCCTATGCACAATAGATGAAACACTATTGTGCTTCTCTGCTAGTCATAGGTTTTCAATGGCTGATTATTTATTTATTTTTGGAGTGGGTTGCCGGGTCCCTCTCCCAAGCCTACAGCATCTGGTGTTCTGAGGCGGACTCCCATCCAAGTATTAACCAGGTACAACCCTGCTTAGCTTCCCAGATCTGACAGGATCAGTTGCCACAGTGGTGCGGCTACAGGCATTATTTTGCAGTACTGGGGATTTAATCCAGGGCCTCACACATGCTAGGCAAGTGCTCTACCACTGAGCTGCACCGCCAGCCTCTTCTATTTTTTATTTTGAGACAGGGTCTCGCTAAATCACACAGGCTGCCTGTGTCCTTGAACTCCAGATCCTCCTCCCCTAGGCTCTGGGATGACGTCGTGCACAGCACTGAGCTTGATACAGTACTTTTTATGAGAGGAGTAGGGCACGTCCATGCGCGCTTGTCCTTCACTTTCTCCCTTCCTCTGCTCTCCGAGGGAAAGGGCTCTGTTTCCTTCTCCCTGAGCTTTCTTCTCTGGTTACCTTCCTTTCCTCATAGCATTTCAGCCTCAGGGAGGCAAGGACACTTTGGCTCTATGTGCCCTCCTTATGCTCCTATTCTCGTGAATGTTAGTAGCCTGTATTATTATTGAGATTTCTGATCATTTTTAAATAGCGCAGCTTCCCTGGGACAGCGAACGTCCTGCCCTCTTTTCTAGGTATGCGGGCCCCAAATGGATCGTGGGGGCGCCATCCTTGGCGGCGACTAACCTCTTTCTTGGATTCTGCCTCCCCGCGCCTCGTTTTAGGCACCAAAGTTGCCTGTAAAATCTGCCACTTCAAGGCCACCAGCTCAGTGCTTAGGACGGCTACTCCATGAGCCTTGGCCCCTTGGGGTCGTGGGGAAGTCTTTTGTTTTGGCGAGGGGGCGCACAAGGCTACGCCTCTGGCCTCGTGTGGTCGTGGCTCCCGCACCCCAGTCATTCCACCGCGGTGTTGCGGCGTCAGAGCCGCGTGCACCCGCACCCTGGGCCCGCTGCGCACGCCTCTTCCTCTGCGCGCCCAGCCCGTGGCCCCGCCCTGCGGCGGCGGCACAGGTGCCTTGGCGCGCAGCCCGCCTGCCTTAGCCGGCAGCGGTCCCAGCTGGCCCCACGCCCCTCGCTCGCAACCCGCTGCGGCCTCCCTCCGACCCGGCCAAATGCAGGCCGCCTCGCTCCCTGAGGAGATCCGTTGGCTCCTGGAAGGTAACGCCCTGGCCCAGCCCCAGGCCCCCTCCCCGACCCTTCGGGGCGGTCCACAGGGCTGGGCTGAGAGCAGGAGAGGAGACACCGGGCCGCCCAAGGCCAGGCTTGCTTTGCAGCTCTGTCACTCACCACCTTCTAGAACCCTGAGGCTTCCAGAGCCCAGAACTGCCACTACCAGCTTTGCATTCTTCCACCTCAGGGGCCCTGGCACTCCTTTTTCCCACACCTTTTCCCGAAGGCGTCTCCACTCCCCTTGTCATCTCCCAGGTTTCTCAGCCCCTGGTGTCCCATGCCACCTTGCCTGGTCTTGGACCTGTCCCCTTCTCCCCAGGACTCCCCCCTTCGGACCTCCTTCGCTCTCACAGAGGACCCGCACTTTTCTGTGTAGAGGTCCCTGAGGCTCTCAAGGGGATTCTGAGGGGATTTATGGGTCCTGTGGGCCAACCCTGGTGGTTAGGAGTCTTTCTGTCAGTGCAGAATCCCTAGGCCTCGTTCTACCAGCCTGCAGACTTCTGGGGTGCCATTAGCAACCCAAGGAAGGCTCATGGTATCACATTCCCTCCCTTTCTAGAAATGTCCCCTTGTGATGGTTTCATTTTCAAGCCAGTGTCTAAGCAGTCCTTTAAAGAGGGAAGGGTGTGCTTTCAAACACTCAACACAAACTTCTAACACTCCAAAGGGGCTTCCCTGAGCGGAGTATCACTTGCTTGGCTCACACAGTTTAAGTCAATTTTACTTGCTTTCCTGTAACTGACCTTCCAGGGATGGCAGAGGCCTGGAATCTGCAGTTGCGTAAGGATCCCAAGAGGAAACTGTTCAGAATTAAGCCTTTTGGCATCTAAGCGACGTCTGACACATATTTAACAGATGGCCTGCTTTGGACTGGTCATACTTTTGGCAAGCTATAATTTTTTCAGTTTCTCTCAATGTAATTGGTTTTATATCTCCATTACCTTGTTATCATGGTATTAATGCCTCCTAATCAAATATTTGGCAAATTCTTTTGGTTTCTGTTTGTAGCACTGTTTCCATTCTGGATTGCTTCTCTGTAAGAGTTGTCAACTAGGTATTTTTTTTTGAGGTGAAGTTTCTAAAATTCATTTTGCTTGTGAGCCAAGTTAAGTCTAAACTTTGGAATAAAAAAAACCATTTGTAGGTGAAAGAACATCACCTGGATATCTAAGAAGAAACAACCCAGGCTTTTCCCAATGCTGTTGGTTCAGTATTAGATTTGTGAGAGAAAGTTGTAATTGTCTGGTTTCCAGGAGAGAAGGAATTGTGGCAAAACGTTTAATTCTACCCTTGCATTTAAAAATATAAAGTGATTCTTTTTATTGGTGTCTATCATTTGTTGGGAGGGAACCTAGTTTACAAGCTTATTAAACCACACTTCAGTTTTGTGGGCAACCTTGTAAGAAAATTCCCTTTTATTTGCAGAGGCTTTCCATGAAATCTACTCCTTCAATATTTTTGATGTGCAGTTCTTTATTGTTCAAAACTGACACTTTGGTAAACAACTCATTTCTGCACCTGCCACCTTCCTTTAGCTTAGATTATTTTCTTGTTAGCTGACTGTTTTTAATTGAAGTCTTCAGATCTCCTTCTAAAGCAGAACCTTTATTTGCTGACAAGTAGAGCAGGGTATGAATGGAGATTAATTGCGTGTCACATACTTCTGTATCAAACTTGCTGTGTCTTAACAATCTCTGCTGGTGCTCAGGTCTTTAGACTATATGGAGGAGTCTGAAGTTAAATTTTAAGGAGCTTCCTTGGTTAATGTATTTCCTTAAGGCTGTTTTTTTAAAGCTTGCAATTATAGTCTTGAATCTGAAGTAGAGAAAAATGTAGTGGGAGTCAACCAATGACTGTTGAAAAATGGTTGAAGAGTATGGTTATGAAAAGTTTGTGTAATTATGACAACATATTGGTTGTAGATTAAAAAAAAATTTATGGAACGCAGCCTCTGTTACAGACCAGCAGAATTATTCATTGTGTTACAAATAATTTGTGGATATTAGAAACCCAGAATGGCCATCAATTTGTCCTCTGTTTCTGTTTACTTGTCTCCCCCCTACCACCACACACTTTCTAAGGTTAACTGTTGACAATTAGAAAATATGTAGGTCTTGATCTTTATATAGTCACTCAGTGGGAGGGAGTTGCAGGATGTGAGAGCTGCAACTCTCCTATTGCCACATGGCTATGGGGGTGGAGTTTCCACAATGAATTACTACTTTCATAAACCAAGGCATAAGCATTTGCACAGTGATTTAACACTGGCCATCACAGCCATAACTTAAGCATTTATTTATTTATAACTCTACAAGCATAAATGACGGGGGTGTTTTTTGACATAATGTCTGTGCTTTTAAAGTAAAATATGCAAAACATTGCGAAAGGTTTATATCAAAATTTTGTATAATGAAGAAGGGACCAGAAGTTCTGAAGGTCTAAAATTAATTTAGTTTAAATATGAAATTTTAATCATTTGAAAATTTATCCTTTGACACAGAATCTCACTTCCAGGAATCTATTACGCAAATTAAAGGATACAAATATATACACAAGAGTCTATCCCAAATGTCCATAATATGGAAAAGGCACAGTGATGGTTGAATGAACTATAGGACATCCATCTTATGGAATACTTTGCATCCATTAAAAAGAATGCAGAGGATCTATCTATCTATCTACCTGCCTGCATATCTACCTACCTACCTTGGCTTGGAAGGTGTCCATGGCATGTTTTTAAGACTAAAAAGGCAAAATACACAATAGTATGTGTAATATCCCATTTTTGTTTGAAAACAGAAAGGAAAAAGCCCAAAGGTTTCTATATAGTATATGTGTTTGTGTAAGCCTAAGGAAGAAGTTAAAAGTATATACTGACCTGTTAACATAGGTTTCATTGTGTGGGATGGAGAGTGAGAGTTTGCCTGGGGGGTGGTTATTAATTTTTACTTCACACATCTTTGTGTTGGTTGAATTGTGACAAGTGACCATGTATTATTTTTGTAATCAGGGAAAAACAACCAACAAGGTTATTTCAAAGAAAAAAGAACAAACAAAAGACAAACAGGAGCTCAGAGAGGTGAGAGTGTTAAAGGGCCATTAACCATGGCTGTGATTATGATTTCTCTGTTTAGCAGTTGCAGTGTGTGGAAGGTGGGAATTAAAAAAAAAAAAAATTCTCTGTTGG
Organism: Pedetes capensis; assembly: GCA_007922755.1. Classification (NCBI taxonomy): domain Eukaryota; kingdom Metazoa; phylum Chordata; class Mammalia; order Rodentia; family Pedetidae; genus Pedetes; species Pedetes capensis. Next base: position 4,127 of record VMDO01007660.1, on the reverse strand, counting down.
ATTTTTGGCAAACAACAAAGTAGTGAGAAGCTTCTGTAGTAACCCAGGAAATCGCTTCTTCAGATAGATTCTGTCAAGCTCTCATATAGAAATAGAAACTAGTCTCATATCAGCAAATAAGTATTTTGTAGATAAGTAAAACGCAGGGCATCTTCTGCTTTATTGAAAGAAGAGGAAATATTCGGGTCTGTTTTCAAATAATTGAGCTTCAGTGTAGAAGTTATCTTTTTGTATTTGCTTTGTGATAACTATGCTGTAAACAAAAACAATGGAATGCTGACAGTTTGGTAATCTTTGTTCTACAGATATAAACATAATCAGTCTCTTCTTTCTGGTCTTTCTAATCCAGTTTTTTTTTTTTTTTTTTAAGTCAGAAGCAAAGAAGGCAAGTATAAAGGAGGTAGAATAGATATTTCTTCAGTTCACAATTTGTCCTGTGTGATGGAATGTGACCTGCTGACTTTACTGGCATAGCTGATAGATCCTAACTGCCTGCCTAGTACCTAAATCCTGCTTGGAATATGGATTTAAGCCCAAACAGCATCAACAACCTGGCTGCATGTAGTAGCAAGTGCTGTGCTAACACTAATCCAGATACGCCTATGGTTTCTTATTTTTAAACTTCCTTGGAAGGAAGCAGTCATTAATCATTTCCTACCAGATTGTTCTCCAGATTTGTATTGGTCGACACAGCCAACCATAAAATCCTTTTTGATATAGCAAAACTCCAATTATGGGGAACTTGCAGGAGTGACTTGCTTTGGATAGCTAAGATTCTCTTTAAACATTCTAACTTTTTATTATAATCATTTATGATCAATTATTTTCTAAAATGCATGAGGAACTTTTTTCATTTCTTTAACCAATCAGTCTGTTATTCAAATGGACCTTGTTTGAACAGTTTTTAACTCAGATGTAATAGTGAATATCTACTATCAGACTTTACAGAGATATATGGAGTTGTTTAGGAATGTATCTGTTGTAGTTGCCCCTGGACTGCTTTGTGACTATGTCTTCTTTATTTATTTGTATGGTGCTGAGGATCAAACCCAGGCCCTCATACATATTAAGCATGTGCTTTACCACTGAGCTATATCCGAATCTGCTTTATATTTTTATTTTTGTTCTTTATTCTTTGCTGTTAGGCTGAAGCATATAGTTTTGCCCTGTTGTTTGTATCTTCGTCCCCAGTGCTTCTGGATCATCAGATAAACACATTTGTTGGAAGTAAGCTATATATAAAGGAAACTATAAAGACCAGGCAGAGTGGCACATGCCTGTAATCTCAGTGACTTGAGAGGTAGAGCAGGAGGATTGCAAGTTTGAGGCCAAAGGCAGCCTGTATAATTTCATTAAAAAATGGAAAAGGGACTGGGAGGTGGAGCTCAGTGGTGCAATGTCTGCCAAGTATCACAATCCCTGGGTTCAGCCCTGAAGTACTGGGGAAAAAAAAAAAAAAAAGATATAAAGGGCATTCTTTGGCTGCAGGTGTAGTTCAGTGATGCATTTGGCTCGCATGCATAAAGTCCTGAGTTCAATCCCTAGTATTGCAGAAAATTTTTTAAAAATCAAAAAATTGAGAAAAAAAGATTTTTTCTTTGGTGGCACTTGGAGGTTGAACTCAGGGCCTCACATATACTTTGCAAGCCTTCTACTAGTGGGTTGTACCTCTAGCCCACTATTTTATTGTTTTGTTTTTGAGACAGGGTCTCACTAAGTTACGCTGGGCTGCCTTTGGCCTCGAATTTGCAATCCTTTTTCATCAGATTCCTGAGTTGCAGGGATTACAGGCATGGACCATGATGACTACCTAAAAAGACATACTTAATGAACAAAGTACCTAAACTTTTAGGCATGGACTTTGTGAGGTGTATTTTGGCTACTCAGTCTTTTTTGTTTAATTTTTGATACTGGGTTGTCCTTCACATAAGTGAGGCTATTGATCGATTGAATTCTGAAAAGTGAGATATAAGCATAATTGTCCTTTCTTTCTTTCCTTAATTCCTCTTTCTTTCCTTCTTTCCTTCCTTTTCTGAAACAGGGTCTGTCTATATAGACCAGGCTGGCCTGGAATTTGCTGTGTAGCCCAGGCTGGCCTTGAACTCACCATCCTCCAGTGTCAGCCTCCTGAGCCCTGGGATCACAGATGTGTGCCATCATTCCCAGCTTTGTGTACTGTTTTGTATACTGACTTTTCCACTTATAATTTTTCACTTGCTATTGTCTCTTGAGCATTTTCTTTGGTCATTGCTATGGTCTGAATGTTTATGTCCCTCCTAAATTCATGTTCAACCTTAATTACCAATGTGATCATATTAGAAGGACATTTGGGAGGAGACTGACCTCATAAATGAGATAAGCTGCTTTGTCCTTTCTACCATGTGAGGATGTAACTAGTGATGCCATCTGAACTAGCAAGCAGGCCCTCATAGACATCAAGTCTGCCTTGATCTTGGACTTTCAAGTCTCTAAAACCATGAAAAAATAAATTTCTGTTGTTTATAAACTACTCCATTTGTGGTGTTTTGTTACAGCAGCCCAAAGAGACTAAGACAATCATTAAATATTATTTGTTTTATCCCCCTTTGGATGATTTAGAAGTTACACATCCTATTTTTATTCCACTGATAGTTTAACCCTTATGACTTAAAAGAGAATCAAACCATGTCCCTCTGGTAAACAATATTAATAAGTGAACCAGTATCTTTTGGCTCTTTCCTTCAGCGTGAAATGTGAACTTGCTGATATGAGATTTTAGACCTGGAGAATTGTTAATGTTTTATTATGCATATTATGTCAGAAGTTTTTTTTTTTTTTTTTTTTCCCTTGGTACTGGGAGTTGAACCTAGGCCTCGTGCTTGCATGCTTTGCAAGTGCTGGACCACTGAGCTGCACCCTCAGCCCACTTTTTTTACTTTTTTGAGATAGGGTCTCACTAAATTACACAGACTGCTTCTGGTCTTGAACTTGCGATCCTCCTGCCTCTGTCTCCCGAGTTGCTGGGATTACAGACCTGCCCCACCGCATGGGGCTGTGTCACAAGTTTTTTTGACATGTGCACATTTGCATTATATTTTATTTATTTTAAGGATTTTTTTATTGGTAATTTTTAAAGTATAACCAAATGAGTCTCTTTCTGACATTTCCATACATACATTTCATTGTACATTGCTCATGTTCAGTTCCTGCTTTATCCTCCCATGAATCCCCTCCTGCGTCCCCTTCCTCCCTACCAATGGTCCCTCTTCTACTTGCATGTCTATTTTTTTTCTTCATTTTTTTATTGGAAATTTTTAATGTACACCTTAATGTGATTTATTCTGACATGCTTTTCATTGTGACATTTTCATATATGCATTTTGTTGTACATTATTCATATAGGTTCTCCCTTACCCTCTTGTGCGCTTCCTCCCCCATCCCCCCATCAAAGACTTCTCTAGCATTTACTTATCTTTTTATGGTAATATTTTTCTATATATCCTTGGGTTCCAGTTCTGTTTAAGATAGAAACTTGTTCTGTAGTGAACTTTCTTTTTACCTTGTCAGAACTATTACATGCATTTTCTAGACCATTTATAATAATACCATTCTTAGCTTTTTTTTTTTCTTTTATTATGATCCGGCCTTTGTATAGGATTTTTTCCTTCTTATAATTTTGGTTCAGCTCCCACATGAGTGAGAACATGTGGTGTTTCTCTTTCTGAGCTTGTGTCTGTTCATTTAAAATAATTTTCTCCAATTCCATCCATTTTGCTGCAAATGGCATTATTTCATTTTTTTGATTGCTGAGTGGTATTCCATTGTGTATGTGTACCATAGTTTTTTTATCCATTCTTCTGTTGATGGGCACTTTGGTTGATTCCATATCCTTGCTATTGTGAAAAGTGCTGCATTGAACACGGAGATGCAGGTGTCTCTGTGGTATGATGACACATCTCCCTTTGGGTAAATTCCCAATAGTGTTATAGCTGGGTCATACAGTAGATCTATTTTCGGTTTCTTAAGATACCTCCATACTGATTTCCACAGTGGTTGGACCAATTTACAGCTCCACCAACCATGTAAGAGTATTCCCTTTTCTCCACAACCTCGCCAGCATTTGTTGTTATTTGTTTTATTGATCTTGG
>VMDO01007659.1:0-89609 GCA_007922755.1 Pedetes capensis | reverse complement strand
CTCAACCTCCTTTTACCCTGCAGTGCAGACCTTATAAAGAACACAGCTCTATTTGCAATTCTGAAACCATGCCCTATTACTTTCTATAGTACTTACCATAAACATTGACATTCTAGGCATCAGTGAACTAAAATGGATGGGCATGGGCCATTTTGAGTCAGACAATCATATGGTCTACTATGCTGAGAATGACAAATTAAAGACAAAAAAGGTTGCATTCATCATCAAAAAAAAAAATCTCAAGATCTGTCCTGAAGTACAATGCTGTCAGTGATAGAATAATATCTATACGGCTACAGGGAAGGCCAGTTAATAGGACTATTAATCAAATTTATGCACCCACCACTAAGGCCACAAATGAAGACAGGGAAGATTTCTACCAGCTTATGTGGTCTGAAATAGATTGAACATGCAAACAGGATGTACTGATAATTACTGGTGACCGGAATGCAAAAGTTAGAAACAAAGAAGATGGCTAAGTGGTAGGAAAATATGGCCTTGGTGACAGAAATGATGCTGGAGATCATATGATAGAATTTTCTCAGACCAATGACCTTTTCATAGCAAATTTATAGCCAAGGAATAAAGCGAAGGTCCATGATGGGAAATTACTAACTGGAGATACCAAAAATAAGTGAATTCTGACTCAACCTTCATAACAGTATTCTAGTAAAGGACAGGACAGGATGATCAGGCAACTTGGAGGTTGCTGGAGAATGAGGAACCTGACCACCTATTAAGAATGAACAGTTCTCAAAGATGAAGAGTTCTTGGTAAACTAACAGCTGAGTTCTTTGCTTAAACTGGATTTTATAATTTTATAAGGAAGTGTACAGGTGGGCCTAGGAGAGGTTTCAGAAGTCGGATTAAAGTTTGACCAAGCAGAGAATCTTTGTCTCCCCAAATCTACTCACACACCTTCATCTGAGGTTTTCTCAGTACTCCTCAAACTTCCTAAGTTTATCCCTATCACTGTGCCTGTTGAAGTGTATTATAATTATCTATGTGCCTGACTCTAAACTGTGATTCTAAACTGTGAATCTCTTAAAAGATTAAACTATGCCTTTTTTTTTTCTTCAGTAGAGTGGGGTTGAATACAGACCCTCTTGGATGCTAGGCAAGTACTGGACCACTGAGTTGAACCACAAGTTCAGTTTTTGTTTTTTATTTTGAGTCAAGATCTTGCTAAATTGCACAGCTGCAGATGGCCTTCAACTCATAATCCTCCTGTCTCGAGCTCCCGAGTTGCTGCAATTACAGGCGTGTACCACAGTGCCTGGCATTAAGCTGTTTTATTCCATTTGATATTCCCAGTACCTACTGCAAAACAGTCTCTCAGAAATACTTGTTGAAAGAACAATCTGATTTTTTTTCTTTCTGTGACTGTCATTCATTGGTTCTACTTTGATGACATAAAACTAAAAACAAGGCTTGTTCTTCTTTTGAAAAGTAAAGATGTCACATTGAAGATGAAGGTGTGCCTGACTCATGCCATGGTATTTTCAGTCACATCATATGGTTGTGAAAGCTGGGCTTTGAAAAAGGGAGACAGGAGAAGAACTGATGCTTTTGAATTATGGTGCTGGAGATCACATTGAGTATACCATGGAATTGCCAAAAGAACCAACAGAGCTGTCCTAGAAGTACAACTAGAATACTCCTTGGAAGCAAGGATGGCTAGACTATATCTTACGTATATTGGCCATGTAGCCAGGAGGGACAAATCCCTGGAGAAGGACACCATGTTTGGAAGAGTGGCAGGTCAAGGGAAAAGAAAGGAAGACCCTCCACTAGATGGATTTGACAGTGTCTACAACAATGGGCTTAAACATAAAAAAGATTGTGTGCCTGGCACAGAGTCGGGGAATGTTTTGTTCTGTTGTACATAAGGTCACTATGAGTTAGACCCAACTCCACAGCACCTAACAGCAATAACAACAACAACAACAACAACAACAACAACAACAACAACAGGTTCCTCTTAGAGATGAGCCATTCATAAATTTCAGGGCAGATACTATGTCATGTCATTCGCATATTCATTTGCTTGTTCATTTGATCAACAAATATTTAGTTGATAGTTTTCTACATGACAAGTTTGATGGTAAACATTACAGGACAAAAGGAGATATTGAAGTATATACTCAGTCATGGAGAAGAATAATATTTTGGATAGTTTTCCTGGATCTTTATTCTCTTTTGTAATTCCAACCTCTTAGCTCATCAGTCTCAGTTTTGTGTTGTCATTTGTTATTGTTGTCGGTGGTGGTGGTGGTGGTGGTGGTGGTGGTACTGAGGTGCTTAACGCAGGGCCTTGCATATACTTTGCAAGCACTCAGGCTGCCTCTAGCCTCAAACTTGTGATTCTCCAGCCTCGGCCTCCTGAGTCACTGGAATTACAGGCAGGTGCCACTGTACTTGACATCAGCCTCATTCTTTTAAAAAGTATTTTTTAAATCTAGTTACACAGCCACAGAGCCAAAATAAAATAAAATAAGTACACAGAGAACTCTTATTCCTACCCCTGTATCTACTCCATTCCCATTCTGCCTGCTATTGGCAAACACATTTTTAAATTTACTTTTATTATTTTTGGATTTCTTTATGCAAATAAAAAATAAATATGATTATACTTTCTTATTTCCTCCATTTTAAATAAATAAAAGCAATATATCTATGTTACTGAGCACCTTCATTTCTTAACAATAAATCTTGAAAATCTTTCCTAATCAGTATACACAGTGCTTCCTCATTATTTTTTATAACCATAGCATATTCCAGGCTGCGATTTAACTCAGTTGGTAGGGCGCCGCTCTGCAGTCTCTGAGGTCCCTAGTTCAATTCCCAGCACCACAAAAATGGGAGAAGGACATGGCAATCCATTACCAACGCAATCCTGAAACCATTGAAAACCCTATGAGGGTCACTATGAGTCGGACATGACTCGACGGCACCTAACAACAACATAGCATATTCCATTATGTAGATGTATCATAGTTTTTTTAATTAGAATTCCAAATACACACTGTTGCCCCAGTACAATTTTAGACATTTCACATATCAAATTACAGACTCTGGAACTGGACCCTATATTCTCCCAATTATTAAACATAGGGCTGCAGTAGCTTTAAAGCAGTCATGTCACCTTGCAGTCATCATTAATATAGAAGCTTTTTATAAGTAAAATGCTAGTCTTTTCCACATGAAATAGTATTAAGTCATTTCCCCTGAATTCTGTACTTTAAGTGATTTATTTTCATAGAAAGGAGAAATTTTACATTTATCATCATGAAACTTCATTTTGTTTGTTTCAATTCATCATTCCCACATTCCAACATGACTCTTGAAACTTGACTCTATTATTAATCATATTAGCTACTCCTCACAGATTGGTAATATGTACAAATTTAATAAGTGTGTTTCTACTTTTTATTCAAATAATTGATCTTCTTACTCTATGAGAATATGCCTTTCCCAGACAATGAGACGTCCTTCCTCATTCCCACAATTCACATTTCTTCCTAGACTCTTGACCTCACCCCTTTAACGTTGCTTGGCTCCATGTTCCCTCAACTTTCCGTAATATCTTCCCTCTTCCCTCCACTTACATTACTCGTATCCTACCTTCAGAGTACTTTCCTTCCCTCTTATACCCACCCTAAAGAAATTCCACTGGACCTTGCTAATATCTAATTCATTTTCTTCCCTTCATAGGTAAATTTCTCAAATGCATGATCTGTAGTCAGGGTGTCTAGTTTCTCTCCTCCTCTTTTGGCCACCACCTGACACCTCCAACTCTCAAGTCTCCCCTATACGCTCTATAGATGTTGAAATATCAGTGACTTAACAACACAGGATGGGTGCCTCCCTGATAATATCTGGGTGTGAGCTGGGTGCAGTGGCGCATGCCTGTAATCCCAGCGGCTTGGGGGGTGGAGGCAGGAGTATCACAAGTTCAAGAGCAAAGGCAATCTGCATAACTTAGTGATACCCCATCTAAAAAAGTAAAAAAATGGACTGGGGGTGCAGCTCAGTGTTCCAGAACTTGCAGAGCATGCAAGCACGAGGCCCTGGGTCCAACCCCCACTACCTCAAAAAAAAAAAAAAGAATAATAACAATAATATCTGGGTGTTACTAAGTAGCAAACTGCCTGCTGTGGACAGAGCCTCCTTTTTTAAAATTTTATTTTGAGATGAGGTCTCACTAATTTTCACAGGCTGCCTCTGGCCTTGAACTTGCACTACTCTTGCCTCTGCCTTCTGTGTAGCTACTGGTGGGTACCCTGTGCACAGCCAAGAACCTCCTTAAATTCATCACATCTGTTTTCTGGTTTCTACCGCTAATATGCTCAATGAATGATTTGACTATATGACCTCTACTTTAAGGTAACCAGACTGAGTTCTTTCTATTTTTTCTTTCTTTCTTTCTTTCTTTCTTTCTTTCTTTCTTTCTTTCTTTTTTTATTCAGTTTGTGAGGGTTGAACCCAGGACCTCAGACATATTTTGCAAGTGCTCTACCACTAGGCTGCCCCCCCAGATCTTTTTTTTTTTTTATTGTGAGTCAGGTTTTCATTAAATTACACAGGCTGCCTCTGGCCTCGAACTCACAAGCCTCCTGGCTCTGCCTCCCAAGTCTCTGGGATTACAGGTGTGCATCACCACACCTAGCAAGACTGAGTTCTAAATGAATAAGCTTCAAAGAAATCACCCTGGCATAACAGTCATTTATTCCAGTGACACAGTCATTACTTAAAAGATTTTAACAACCTATCTATTGTGCATTTTTCTACATAATCCCAGAGGAGGAAAATCATTTTATTTTTCTTGAAGGACATATTTAAACTCACATTTTAACCAAAAGTTGTTTGAAAAGATATATGTTTAATTTGATTGATTATGTATTAGGTTGAAAATGGAAATTAGTCTACACTGTCAATTAATTTTCTTGTAAAAACTATTTTGGAAGGCAAGTTTGAAAAGAAGAATTAGAAATATTACTTGAATAATGGTAGCATTTTTACTAAGATGAACAGACAAATATAGTTTTTGCTTATCATCATTTTTTAAATGCCTACTTTGAGACTCAACATCCTTTTCTGTGTTATTTTTGTTTTGTTTGCTTGTTTATTGGGCTAGAGTCTCTTTGTGTAGCCCACTCTGGCCTTGAACTCATGATCCTCCTGCCTCAGCCTCCTGGGTACCAGGATTACAGGGATGTGCTGCCATTCCTGGTTGAACATCTGTTTTGATGTATATGGTTTGGTTTGTTTAAAATAAAATCTCTTTACTTAACTAACTGGAATAAGGAAACAACCATCCTCAGTTTCCCAGCATCACTTGTCATGGGGGCTAGAGAGAAAGAGGCTCCTATTTTAAGAATTCACTAATTATTGCTGACATTAAGGAAAATATCACCAACAAGTGTCTGTACCAGTAACAGAGTGGCTGTTACTGTAAGGCGGCCCTGGAAAAGATCACTGAAAGGAAGAGAGGAAGGAATAAAAAGCATCAACATTGCTCTACGTATTAACTTGAAGCCAAAGTGTCATTGTGAGATAGGCAAATTTGAAAAATATGGAGCAACTAGGAAAATGTTTGTCTTTTTGCGGTTCTAAGAAGAAATATTGAAATGATAGCACTGATTTCAGACTTGTAATGAAGAATGCTATATTATTTTTACTTTATTTTATTTTGTTTCAGTTTGCAGCTAACTATGAACATTTGTGTTAGGATTCTCTGAGAAACTAACCCAATAGATAATAGATAGATAAAAGATGGATTATACATAAGGAGTTGGCTCATACAATTACAGAGGATGAGATGCACCAAGATTTGCAATGGACTAGCTGTAATCTTAGGAGCATCAGTGGTATACTTTCTGCAGGAGTCCAAAGGCCTGAGAATCAGAACAGCTGATGGTACAAGTCCTGGTGTAAAAATTGGCAGATTCAAGACTGACTCAAGAAGAGTGATTTTTCAGATCAATTCCAAAGGCAGGAAAAGACTAAAATTCCAGCTCAAGCGATCAGGCAGAAGGAGTTCTCTTTTACTTGCCTATTTGTTCCATTCAAGTCTTTAGTTGGCTGGATGAGATTCCCCTTATATTAGAGAAAGCAATCTGCTTCACTGAGTTTATTAATTTAAACACTAATCTCATCCAAAACTACCCTCATTGACACATCCAAAATGTTTGACCAAATGTCTGGGCATTCCATAGCCCAGCCAAGTTGAGACACAAAATCAACCATCAAAACATTTAAAAATCATTTATTTTATTTTTAAAAATTATAGACTTCTAGCTCCTCTTGACATGATTCAACTTGTATGTCAACACTGGAGATTTATTTCCACGTAGAAACAAAAGCTGGTGATAGCAGGACTGCCGCAGTATCCACCCCTCCCTGAGATACCATGTCGCTGCACTCAGTTGACTTTCCTGCCTCATCTCTGCACACATTTGAACCTGGCATCCCCTGGTTTTAGCTGTATTATCTATAAGAACTGAAGTTGGTCTTTAGGAGGAGCATATCTGTGTTTGTGTGTGTATGTGTGTGTGTTTACATGTATTTGTTACTACAGATAATTATATTAGACAACAAGAAAATCTAAGAGGCATATATACAACTTATTTAAAGGCAACACTTCCAAGGAGAAGTGAAATTGAGGTGCACCTGGCCACTCATTGATTTCTAAAGAATTTGAAGTACCCAGATCCCTTCTCCCTATCTTCTGATTAAGCTAGCATGCACATTGGCTAAAGCTATTACAGATTGTCCTGCTGAGTTTCTGGGCCATTATTCTATACTGAATTATGCAGACACAAGAACATATAATGTAGTGGGAAAGGGACTGAATCTTGAGGCAGAACAAATCCTTGAGCTTTTGCATTGATTGAGACAGAAGTGATTCTGAAAGTGAGTAAATACCCTAGGAGATCGTTAACGATGTACTTTTTTAAAACATTGATTTCTCAATCTTTAATTTTGGACAAATATTGGCGGTTTCTTAATGCCCAGCGGCATAGTGAAGATTAAGCACTGAGCCAGAGAACACCTTTGGGCTAAAGAAAAGAAATTCAAAATCTGTTATGGAAGTAGTGAAAGCTAAGTACTAAATAAATTGGTGAGTGGTTTCTGTCTACCTAGATGCCAGGGTTCCTCTAACACCTTCTTCCATTACTCATCACGTAAATTTATATGAGCTTCATGTTGAAATGTGGCACTCTAAGCCCCACTGAGGAAAAAGAAAAGGCATATAATACTATTCTGTTCCCCATAGCTCTTAAAAATTAGATTTTTGCATAATACTACTTTAATAAATATATACTAGATGAATGGATTTAATTTTCTTAAGTATGCTTTGCATAGTTAAATATAACATTCAAGTTAGCTGGGGAACTGCTGAGTAAAGAAAATGAAATAGTGGTAATCACCCACACATTCTCCACTCACTCTCTCTCTCTCTCTCTCTCTCTCTCTCTCTCTCTCTCTCTCTCTCTTTACTTCTTGCTATCTCTACCCCTCAGCACAGTTAAAACATACTACCTTGCTGTTATTTAATCAGCATTATGGAGGTAGGAAGAAGTCAGTTCTCCACTTATAAATGTATTCTCAGTCACAGATGCATATAATACCTTCATTAAAAATATTGTTTGAACTTTCCAAATATTACTAGATTCCTAAACTAACTCTTTCCCTCCACACACAACTAACATGTTTACCTATTTATATATGCAGGTAATGGTATGCATGAAACTTCTAATTTCTCCATGTGCAGAAAATGGCAGAAAACAATCAGAAATCAAGGACAGAAGACTCACCTTGAAAAAAAGGAGATAAAGGATAAAGAGAACAGAGCCAGACTATAAAGCACTCTTATGATGTTTCCTTTTTGTCAGAACTGTGAGACATTAGTGATGTTTAAAAAGAGAAATAACATGATAAATTGGTTTTCCAAGAAGAAATACTATGGCAGCTTTCTTGCATTCTCTCCTTCTGAGGCAGGGGTCAATGGGAGAATGCTACAGTAAGCCAGTGATCTGGGTCTGGGAAATGGGTTTACATTAGGGCATTATGATGACAACAGAAAGGCAGAAAGACAGGAACATAAAAATTTTGATCAGGATTAATGTCTGAGAAAGGGAATAAGAACAAAAGCATCAAGTATGATTTCAAAAAATATCAAGTTTATACTCCATATGACTGAGATGAGAATCCCATTGATATAAATAAGACTGATAGGATTAGAAATAAGAAAAATTGTCCTGGATCTACCAAGTCTAAGAGTAGGACATATCTTCTCTATGTTACAGTTGTCGCCTCCATAAATTTGAGACTGTAGCATCTTTTTTAAACATTTTAATGAAGATTAAATGAGAAAAAAAGGAAGACACTTGATTAGGTGGATTGACACAAAGGCTGCAGTAATGGGCTTCTTTAAACATAGAAAAGATCCATGTGCATGGCATAGTGTTGAGGAGTGTTTTGTTCTGTTGTACATAGGGTCACTAAGATTCAGACTGAATTCCAAAGCACCTAACAGCAACAAATGAGATAATATAAAGATTAGTGTCTGGCATGCTGAAAGTACTACTTAAGTCTTTGTTTATATATAAACACAGTCATCCTTGTTATCCAGTGGGGATTGCTTTCAGTACCCTGCATGGGATGGCTAATCAAGTCCTCTATATAAAATGGCATAGTATTTGCATGTAACTTTGCACATAATCTTTATTTATATCTTGTATAATGTAAGTGCTATGTAAAGCAATGTTAAGTTGTTTAGAGAATAATGACAAGAAAAAAGGTCATATGTTCAGTACTGATGCAATTTATTTTTCAAATATTTTTTATCCACAGTTGGCTGAGTCTTGAAATATAGAATCTACAGATCCTGAGGGCTAATTCTGTACATATCTGTAGAGAGTTCCAAATCTAAAGCAGGGCTTAAAAGATAAGGTCTTTAAGTCAGATAAAGGTATAAGCATCGCTAACCTCTTTTCTGTCATAAGCCCTTTGTATTTGCTAATTATCCTTCCTCCTGTCCTTTATTTCTGGTTATTCAGGTCATACCTCATTTGTTGCCTCCACAGAAACACATTTCCATGTCAAAATTAGCTCAACCTCAAAATCTTTACATTTGTTTGTGTTTTATGCCACTCTATTGCTATCATAAATCTTGCCATAAATGGTGATTCTTTTTACTTTTCATGTACTGATTTATTGACTATCCCGACATCCTTAGCCTGCAGCCATAGCCCTGTGGAGTCTGATCCCATCAGATCTCAGAATCTAAGCAGGGTCAGCCTGGTTAGTACTTGGATGAGAGGCTGCCTGGGAACACCAGGTGCTGTAGGCTTGGGAGAAGGACCTGGCAACCCACTCCCAAAAATCAATCTACCATTGAAAACCTTATGAACAGCAGAGAAGCACTGACAATAGTGTTTTATCTGTTATATGAAGGGTCGCTATGAGTCAGATACTGACTTTATGGCACCTAACAACAACAACAACAACATACTTATGATATCATCACAGGATGTAAACACCAAAAAGATGGAACATTATCTGTTTTGTTCACCACTAAATCCCTAGCACTTCACATGCTACCCTAGTACCTAATAAGATATTGCCTAGGTTGGGATCCTCAATGTGGGCAGGAGTGACTCAAAAGAAGGAAGAGTCACACAAACTAGCAACAGAAGGAAATTATCACCAACTACAGAGATAAAGAAGAAAGAAGAAAAAGTGATGTTACTTGAGTCTAGAGTAGTAAAAATTAGGTCAAGCCACAAGACCTAAAGCAATTCAGTGGGGGGTGAGGTGGTTGCTAGTTGGATCACTGCTCCAACTCATTTGCTTTCCATATTTCCACTGTGCAAAGCCAGCCACAGGCCAGAGGGTGAGTGTGTCAGGGTGAGGTTATCTATAGAAACCAGCCTGCTGGGGCACAGTGCAGGGCAGAGGAGAACTCAAGGTAAGCAGAAAAGAACCAGCAGAGCACTCCGTGAATACTTACAGTTGTTAAATCTATGTATTTATAATAAAGCCAAAAGAACTCTAGAAGTATGTTTAGAGATGAGCAGAAAAATCAAGAAGCATATTCTAATGTGTGCCCTCAATCAGGGAATGAGAAAAGAAAGAGAAGTTATTAAAAAGTACGACATCTGCTGAGGGCCACTACATTTTGCCATTACTATTTTTCATGTGGTGATTCTATAATTTTACATGTGAGTATTTTAATGACCAATTTTCCTATCCTACATTTTGATTGAGAAAAATTTTCACCCTTTGAGGCTTCCAGTGCTCATTTGACTTTATTAGAATGTAGACACGTGCCTTTGAGAGTCCACTGTTCAGAAAAGAATGAATATAATAAAAGAAGGAAAATGTCAATTAATTGTTATAATCTAAGCATATTACTCTCATTAATTTTAAGGTAAACTTAGAAAAGGTAAAATAAGTAGATATCAAAATATCCTGCCTTCTCGGAGAAGTCAGAAAAGCAGGGGGGTGAAAAATCATGGAAAACATAAGAGACCAAAGAGTTTCAAACCTTCAGAGTTTAAGGGAATACTTCCCTACTTGGAGTATGCCACACTGAATCATTCTTAGGGAATTGTACCTACAGAGAACAGTTCCTAGAGGGAATGTAGTACTTATACAGAGTGCGCTAGCATGTTTGCAAAGCTTTAGAGCTTCACAGCCCAAGATAGGATCCAAATTTCTTGGCAACAAAGTGTCTCACAAGGCCCTGCTAAGCTTTAGTCTATTCATCAGATGCTTCAAAGAGGCCAGAGATTTTAGTGGTAGTGGCAGTAGTGGTCACACAGCTACAGAAACATGGCAATTGACATAACTCAGATAAATCCTCAAGGGAGAACTGAGTGAAATACTTGTTCAGGCATCAACAGAACTGTATTCTTATAATTTCTCTTTTTATAAGTTCTGTATTTTCCACCAATGCCCTGCCATAGCTAAGCTAATGTAAATTATAATATTCTAAAACTTAAACGCCTACAGCTTTACCACTGTGGTGTCCAATCCCATCAGATCTCAGAAGCTAAACAGGATTGGGCCTGGTTAGTACTTGGAAGGGACACTGCCTGGGAACAACAGGTGCTGTAGGCTTGGGAGAAGGACCCGGAAACCCACTGCCCCCCAAAACCAATTAGCCATTGAAAACCCTATGTATAGCAGAGAAACACTAACAATACTGTTTTGTCTGTTGTACATAGGGTCACTATGAATCAGACAGCAACTCAACAGCACCTAACAACAACAACAAAACCTAAACATTATTTTTTGCAAAATATTTAAACAAAAGCATGGAAAACATTTTATAAGAGATCTATTTGAGATGCCTCTAGAAATTTTCTAGACTGAAAGAAGACATCTGATAATCTTTTACTTCATAAAGGGATAAGATTGCCGGTTCTCTGTTTTCCAGACACAGGGAAGTTGAGATCTTTCATCAAGCCCCTGGAATTTGCTTCAAGAAATAGCTCAACCACATACCAAGTGAATGAAAAAGTCCTTTAGAATTTTGAAGATTAACCATGTAAGTAGAACCACATTAGCTCCGTTTTACATTTATATCTCCATAATATTGACCTTTGGGTTATGAAACTGCATGACAGAAATACTTGGTCAAAGTAAGGTTAAGTTCTAAATCATCCTCAGAATGTGAGGCAGAGGCTTTTTTTTCTTTGCCCCGTTTTCCCCAGGGCCTAGAAAAATATCTGGCATGTAATAAGCCCCCAATAAACAGTCACTAAATAAAAATAAATGAATGAATAAATGATCACTTCAACTTAATCTAAAACATCCATCTCCAGAACAGAGAAAAGCACTAAAGAGTGGATCATCCTGGGACCTTGCGTAAAGACTTAGCCTGAGGGCAACTGAATTAGATTATAATAATAAATTTGTTTGACCTGAAATTTTTCTTTATGGTTCAAGAAGCCCTTCTTATAGACCCAACCCCTAATGTGCTCACAACGAGCCCATCTTCACATTCAAGTCTCCTCAGACCACCAAGTCACCAGGCTGACAAACTGATCTTAACCCTATTGGGCTTCATGTGCAATTTAGAAATATTTGTGAATATTTATTCTTAGTATGGATGGACAATGAGGCAACAAAAATTCTGTTATATAGTTTAAGTAAGTGAGATGTTCCATCTTTATCCAAAATTCAGTCTCTAATGATACCAACCCCAGGTTGGTATCACATTAAGAGAAGGGAATTATATCTTTCCATGATAAAGAATCCTTGTAAAATCCAGCCCTAAAAGAAAATGAAGGTAAGCCATTTGCTTTCAATCTATATCTTGCAAGAAGATATTTTTATGAGTGCATCAGGGCCTCTATCCTGTGTTTCACTGTAGGAAGTTTTCAAGGAAAGATTCTGTACCAGCTGCTTATTTCTAGAACCAGCATTGTGAATAGATGGTTAATGGAAAATGTCTTTTGATTTGGCTTTCAGGTTACATTCTTCACATTCACTCATGTCACCAGCTGCAAGGAAATCCTAACCAGAAGGAAAAATTTATACCACATGGCCACTAGGCACTGGGTGATCTGGGTGCAACCACACCACCAGCACTATTTTGTTAGGGAAATACTTACCTTGCCACCTGATGAGAAGCCAGAAGCTGTGGTCTTAATCTGAGTGGGGTGGGGGAATTAATGGCCTGTCTCTCTTTTTTTTTCTTTTCATACATGTACTCTGTACTGATTGTCTACTACACATCAGGTACCATGCTAAGACTTGGTTATATATGAAGTGAAGACAAATCCTTCTAGGACAAAGAGATCATTTTAAACTGCCGAAGTGCTCTGGTTATCAACATGAACTAGGTTCAACTCAGATTTTTTAGAATCTTCTGTGTGCTGCATGCTGCCATGTTAATTATTCCATATGATACTGCTATTTTAGAACATTTTAAAAATGAGACAGACTAATTATGACTAATCACTCAATATTACAGGATTAGAGAACAAACCCAATTAGAGTTTCTTGGACAGTTCTCCTGAGTTTGAAATTCACATGGAAGATTATCCATGTCTACTAATCCTTTTCCCAGTTAAAATCTGTTTCCTTAGCCCACAATTCCCTTCAAAATCTGATGTTGACATCCTCTTCCAACTCATACCAACACTCCAATCTGATTCTCAGTGTGGCTTCTAAGCCCTTCTAATGGTCCATGTATGCCTGGATAAGGGTACTTCCCACACGTTAATATAGTCATTGGTTATTTATCGATATTTCCCACAGAAAACAGTCTTGGAAGGCAGAGACTGGATCTTTAGAGCTAACAAGAATTGAGTACCTAGCCCTGTGCCAAACACAGCTCAATGTGTTTTCTCACTTAATTCTCAAAAAAAAAAAAAAAAAATGGGACCTAGATAACATGCCCATTTTGTAGGTAAGAAAACAGGTAAAAAAAAAAAAAAAAAAAAAAGAAAGATTAAATAATATGTCCAAGGCTAGCAACTAGTAATTCATATTTAGACTTCAAACCTAGTAAGTCTAACTCCAAAATCCTGTTATTTAAACTTCCCCTCTAGACTTCCTCCTTTATTCATAGTTTTAGTCCCAGTTCATACCACAGAGCAGATGCTCCATAAGTGTTGGATTAAAGACGAAATGAAAGACCAAAGTGGTTCCACCACCTGCACCTACCCACCTCCTTATATCTCAACTTTCACAAGAGATTTACTACCCATACTAAGATTCAATTACTTTCCTTTACTACACACTGGCCAACAGGTGAAAGAAGACAGCTTAGAAATAAGTTATGTAGCAAGGTAATATCAATGCAGAGCTAAGTTCCCACACATAACCCACTAAATGATAATTTGAGAGTTGGCTATATTTAGATCCAAATATCTTGAGACCTTTATGAAATATTCATGGCTTTATATTCATGAAATGTTCATTGCAATTCATAAATACTAACAATAATATTTTACTAAGAGCAAAAAAGGTTATAACATTAAGTGATTTGACTTGGCAAAGATCTGTCAGTAAATCTCTGGCTAAGACTGAAATGGGTACTATAAATCTAACTATGTAGTCTCAAGAGGCAAGAACTAGTTTTCTTCCGCTAGCACTCAGTCTCTGCTTACCTATATTTTTTCTTCTTCCTGCTGCTGCTGTTGTTGTTGTTGTTGTTGTTGTTAGGTGCCGTCGAGTCAGTACCCGACTCATAGCGACCCTCATAGGGTTTTCAATGGCTGAGTGCTTCAGGATTGCCTTGGGAGTGGATTGCCAGGCCCTTCTCCCATTTTTGCAGTGCTGGGAATTGAACTCAGGGCCTCAGAGACTGCAGCGCAGCACTCTACCCACTGAGCTAAATCCCAGCCCTTCTTCTTCCTAGTTGCCTTCTTTTCTCTGTGATCTCATTCCCACTCTTTAGCAAACATGGGAATTATGCTGTGGGAGAAATGGGACAGCCCCTCCGGGAGCCAAAAAGCAGGAAATTCCTAAATTCCTCAGAGAACATCCACCAATTCTTTTTATGCTACACTCATCTTTCCCTGCACCAACCAACTCAGTAGTTACTCAAGTGTTGCTGGATGTTTGCTCTGTAGGTAAATCAAGAGTCCTTTTAAATGGGCCCAAAGGAAAAACTTTCTCATAGTCCTGCAGTCTGTCAGAACTATAGTGCATTCTAATGTTCGATATATTCTTATCCACTTTACCAGTAAAATAAGAAGACTAACAAGATAAAAAGTCAACCTTCCACTGGCATTTTTCTTTCATTAACCAAGTAGACCTTTCCTTTCTTAAAATCTTCTTCCTATATGTACCCTTCAACATGAGACTGGCAGAATTTGACAAAGTAATGTCAAAAAATGAAAGAAAATATATAAATGTATGATTTATGCAGGAGAAGTGCATGAATCTTTCTACTTCTTCATATTATTAGAAATCTATTTATCAGGATAGCATGAACCTGAAGGACATAATTCTTTTTTATTCAATAGATTGATTTATAATCACAATATTGAGCAGATAAAAAAGTATAGATCAATTGGTTTTCAGATCCACCAGAAAGTATCAATATGATTTAGGTAGGCTTATGGGGTTAGGATAAAATCAATATTTCACATATTAATATTTAAATTTTATGCTGAAAATGCATTAAGGACTTAATGGAAGACAATAAAATTATTCTAGGATTCCAAATTAAGTAAAGCTAATACCACAACTATCATATTATTTTCACTGTTTCCTGAGCTAAAAGTTCTAAAGCACAGTGGGGAGAAAATTGCACAATTTTTCATGTGTTTAATAATAATTTAACTCCCTTATGATTAAAAAAAAGAACTATGATTAGTTGTCAGTTTTATGAGTTAGTATTGAAAATGTTTTGCTTTTTATATTAATAATAATCTAAATGTCTGTAATTTTTAAAAATTAATTTCACAAAAGTCTATTAGTATTCACAATTCTTTATTAAAAGAGTGAATAAGTAAAGAATGAGAGTGAAGATATAAAAAGTATTTCAATGCATCTGAAATATAATTGGCCATGTGGGAAGATATTCAGTATGCATCATAAAAATATATAACAAAAATAAGCTGAAATATTAGAATCTACACATCAGGAAAGGAATGTTTATGAGGGTGAGATGCTATTATCTCTATTTTGGGGAGGAATATTCAAAGTTATCTTGATAATTAAAGTTTGGTGAGATATGAACTAGGTAATTTTGCATATCTCTAAATTGGAGCACAGTATACTGAACTATAATCAGTGTCTTCATTGCAGGTCTGAGCATAGTTATTTAAGATCAAGAGAATTTTCTTTCAGTATTTGTTTTTTACACAAACTGTGCATTATATGAGAATTTTTTATTATTTTTAAGATCCTATCTTTTTTTTTTTTTTCTGATCATAACTGCAATAGCAGTCAGAGTCCCCATCTGCTGGTCAGCTTGAGAACGCATGAAATTAATTTATCCTGTTTCTTTGACTTTTGCTATTACTTGATATTGTTAACCATCCTCATTTGCACATTATATAACATGTATGCTTTATGATTTTAATGCAAAGCTACAAAATAAAATATGGATTTCTGTCATTGTGATTCTCTATAGTGAGTGCTGAGTTTCTCTAAAATACAGGAAAAAGGCAACTTGAGACATTGTTTTTTCCATATCTTTTTTTAAAGATATGCAAGTAATTCTGCAAGGATTTAAAGAGTCCATGAAGTCATTTCATTTGAAGGAAATCTCTCTCAAATGGTCAAACAGATAAAGGAAGGAACATTTTTCCAAAGACTGTGATGGTACATTTTCTTTAAATAGCCTCACTTTTCTTTCTTTTCATTTTCCTCTGTTTCTGCTTTATTCTGCCTTATAATTATATTCTTTAGGGTAATTCAAATGTCTTCCCCCTGAGATATTAAAACTCAAGTTTTTTATACCTGCCTTGACAATATTTTAACATACTCTTAAATGGGTTTCATACTTCACCTGCAATAAGCCATATTATTCCATGATGAATAATTAGACCTGACATCCATATTCTAGGAAAACAGATATTTTACATGGAATTATTTGAATGTGTGTCCTTTTTTTTTTCTATCTCTCTAACCCAGATACAACTTGTATTTCCAATGAAAAGCAATCTACCTACCTCAAGGAACATAAGGAAACTAGATCAGTCTTGGGGAATGTTAAGAAAATTTCACTATGAGGTTTTCATTGAAACAAAGTAAATTGTCAGTTTTGGAATAAGAGGTGCTCCAGTTCAAAATATGTTTTTACTACATTCCAGGCTTAAATTTCCCTAAGGGAAATATGTTTAGTTTAACAATGAAAAACTATATTATAGAATGTGTATAAATTTGATGAGCAAGACAGCAGTTGATGATTCATTCAGATTTATTTGACTCACAAAGCATTCCTGCTCTACACTACGCTACATACTGTACTCTCACTAAAACTCCTCTGTGAACTCCTGTGATAAGGATCCTTTACACTTTCAAACAAAATTGAATCTCCCCTGTGTTTAGAAATGCACATGCACCCCCTGAATTCCACATTCACAGTTAATTGCTATCCATGGCTCCTCTCACAATGTAAGTTCTGCCCCTAAAGTCCTCCCCATCACTAGTGCCTTGTCTGGCTGTCATCTGACTTCTGGTCCTCCTTCTCAGGGGAAAATACTCTTCCTCAGCCCGTCCCAGTTGCTTAAAAGACTACCTGAAAACTTTCACTTTCCACTTCTCTTGATTTGTCTTTAACATTCAGTACAATCAGCCACTTGAATTCTTGGGTCTCATGATAACATTCTCCTAATTTCCTACCCACTTCATTGACTTCTCCACCCAATTTTAAATGCCCTGTCTTCCCAGAGAGATGCTGGTCCTCTTTGTTTTTCATTCTATACTCTCTCCCTCAGCAGACTCCTTCCCTTTACAAGAATCTAAGCACCTCCTATTTGTCAATGCCCCCTTAATTTTCAGTCAGATTCATAGCTCCCTTGAGCACCCCAGGAGCAAATATTCAACTCCTTAATTAACATCTCAAAATAGATATTTTATGACATTTTTAGATAAACAGCTGACTAACTTCTGTGATCATCCCAACCTACTGGTTGCTTTTCTGTTGCCCCAAATTTACGATGCTCCTGGAAGTCTCATGGTGTAGTCCTTGGTATCTAAGTATTCCTGGTTTACACAGCCAGATAGTTGTGAAGTGCTGCTGGTTCTGTCTCCAAACATCTCACATGTTTTCATTGATTTCCATAACTCTGCCTTCTGCTAATCTGGTCAACTACAATACAATCTCTTATGAAGAAAACCCACCCTCCTCAACTCTCTCTATATATCCATTCTTATCTTTTTTTAAGCCATACTTTAATGAAGATAATATTTTTTAAAATCCAAATTAGGTCACATTTGATTTAAATGTTTCTAATGTCTGTCCATTGGCATTAAATTATCATTATTAACCCAAACTATATAACCCTCCATAATCAGGATAAGACTTACCTGGGCAGCACTAACCTGAGTCTTTTACCCTCATTTCCACAGCTCTGTCAAACTGGATTTCTTTTAATTTCTTTAGGTGCATTGTACTCTTTTTTTTTGCAGGTCTATCTGTTTGCCATGCCCACCTCCCTGGGGCTAGTGAACATCTTCTTATCCTTCAGGCCACAAAAATATATCACTTTCTTCATTTCTCCCCAAGTCATAGACCCAGTTATGGGTACTTGTTATTTGATCCCACAAAACCCCACATTTCTCCTTTGTAATACTTAGCACAACAATAATTTATTTTTGTGTAACTTTTGCTTAATTTCCATGTGCTGCAGGGTATACTTTAAGATAATAACTGATGCATTTTCTGTTATGCTTTGGTTCTCCCACATCAGGCTACTGACCTTCAGGCAACTGTTATTGAAAAAGAGGGTTATTACAATTAAAAGAACCATGAAAACATGAGTCAAATTCCTGTCTTTGGAGTTTTAAATCCAAAGTTCTTGAAATGCAGTCTTCAGTCCTCTGATCCATTCCACCCAACCCTTGAACTTTAAATGGCTAAAGATAACAAGGGCACAGGAAAGAGGCTGAATCAAAGGGACCCCCTACATTGGTAGATATTTGAGTTGTGAAGCGGGCAAATGAGAGGACTTCCATCCCTCTCTGAAAGGGAATCCAAGAACAGAAAGAACCTTTATTCCCAAGAAGCATCTGTGAAGAAAGAAATCTTCAGAGTGCTTCTTCACACTGGACATGGTATAGGGGAGAACCTCTCCTACTTGGGGAGCATTTATACAGTCCAAACCTTGGACTGAAGAAAGAGGTAGAAATAAATGAAAAAGACCTGAGAACAATGTCACTTTCAATGAAAGAGAGAGCATCTCAGCAGATGGCTACATAGACAGGTAAATACCAGCACCATACAATCTCCCCTCCCACAAGGCTTTAATATATCATAAGCACCTAAGACTTACAGAAATAATTTCAGGAACTGAGCCTTATTTTCCAATATGTGGTGCAATGTATGTTTTAAACAGATAATGTGTCATTCTGAAGTTGGGTGCTCCAAACTCTAAAAACAGAGCTTGGGAATAACTTCATCTTAAATAGTGCAATATTTCTGCTTTCCCATAGTAGAGCTCCTGAGGTCAGCCATCCAGGGCTGGCATGGCAGCTTCCCTCTCACTGAGGACTCAGAAATGACTTCCATCTCCAAGTCTTCTCTGTGATCTAAGACAGCTCTTGAATTTTAGACTTAAAACATACAATGGAAAAAAAAAAGATAAGAAAGGGCACATGCCATCCCTCTATCCCCTCTCAGTCTTCCAAGAAGTCCCATCAACATTCTTTTATACATCTTTGATTATCTCTAGCTACAAAAAAAGCTCAAACATCATCTTCCCATTGGTTCTGCTATTAAGGGAAGACACTGGATAGCAGGTTACAGATAATAGTTTAATTCTTACAAGAAAAGCCAGAAGGTACTTGTACATGTAGGTTCGTGAGCTGAGATTCACATACCCCATTCTATCTCTCATGTTGTTTTTAGGTGCCCTCAAGTCATGTCTGACTCATAGTGACTCTATCTACAACAGAATGAAACATTCCCTGATGGTGTGCCATGCCCAGCACCATGTTGGTGCTTTCTTGCTATTTATTAGGTTTTCAATGACTGATTGTTTGGGGATTGTTTCAGGAGTAGATTGCCAGGTCCTTCTCCCATTTTCATGGTGGTAAGAATCAAATCCAGGGCCCCAGAGTGCACACAGCAGCCCTCTACCAACTAAGCTAAGCCCCAGCCATCCGTCTCCCATGGTAGATTATAAATGGAGAAAGTAAGGTCTATTTCTTTCTTGTTCAACACTGTATCCAAACCTTTAGCCAATTGTCTGCTATTCAGTAGGTAACCAATAAATACTTGTTGAATGAATGAATAAAGTAATGACAAAGGAATGGATAAGTGAATATACATGGACTTATACCACTCAGCATCATTTGAAATTTACTTGATGTTTTAATGTAGTGGGACAGTTTTTATCACTATGTACTGTTACTGGAGCTTTATCTGGGTATATGGTTGTTGTTGTTGTTGTTAGGTGTATCCTACTCATAGCGACCCTCATAGGGTTTTCAATGGCTGAGTGCTTCGGGATTGCCTTGGGAGTGGATTGCCAGGCCCTTCTCCCATTTTTTGCGGTGCTGGGAATTGAACTCGGGGCCTCAGAGACTGCAGCGCAGCGCTCCACCCACTGAGCTAAATCCCAACCCCAGGTATATGGTAGAATTGCATATTCAGCATTTGTGCTGTGACCAACAAGTATGAGCAAAAATGACAAATGTTTCTTTTGGGTTTGGGGGTACAATTGCCAAGATGAGATCCCTAAGGCTGGCATTCCTACTGCCAGACCAACTGATGATATAAGAGCTGATGGTTTCTCCAATTAGCCTGGTTCCCTGGCAAAGGTGTCATATGACTTGCAGTGAGTATGTAGCATAGAAAAGATTGCATACCTTGGATTCACAAACTTACTTTCTCTATCATACAAATATAAATTCTTTACATGTAGTGAACTGAGGACTCATTTTACTTGTGAAATACAATAGATTTATGTTGTGGGTCAACCAATTTATCTTCTGAAACAGTCAAGTTAAAAAATAAGCAGCTGGTGTAACTACCATAAGAAATGAAGCCGGTGTGAATAAAGATAGAAAAATTCAGGCAAAATATACTTCCAAGGAAAGTCTTTTCACTAATATTTTAAAAATCCAGAAATAGAAATTATCTTTAAAATTAAATAGCAGCATTTGAATCAAGGTAAGTAATAGCCTTATTACAATGGTACAATTAAAACAGATTTTTATCCCTTCTGTTACACATATAAATTAATCATACATAATACACATTCATATGAAATTGCATGATATGAGCATTGATGGGTACTATAGAAAAATGTGAATTTTTTGCAGTGATGAGGGGCTGAACCCAGGGCCTTCCACATACTTTGCAAGCACTCTACCACTGAACTGCACCCCTAGGCCCTTTTTTGTTTTATCTTGAGACAGGATTTCCCTAAATTATGCAGGCTGCCTCTGGCCTGGAACTCGGATCCTCCTGCTTCCACCTTCCCAGTCGCTGGGATTAAAGGCGTGCACCACTATGCCTGGCTGAAATTTTAGACTTTTAAGAGAAAATTTTCACTGTGCCATTTTTAAAGTATATTCATCTGGCTGAGTGGTTTTATTTCTCACTTTTTCAACCTGTAAGTGTAGATTTTGAAAATTGACTAAAACTTTTGATATATTTTTACCTAGAAACTTCATGGGTCATAAAAATTAACTGTAACCTGGTTGGTACCAACCAGTTTTATTTTTCACTAACATTACAGTCAAGCCTGTATTCTAACATCTCAGGAAATTATTACAAGCCACTATTTTACTTTTCCCAAATAGAGCAATTTTTGTTGCATTTAAACATTTTCCCCTAACATAATTTCATGGCTATATGTTACATGACTTGTATCTCCTACGTGATAATACATCTAACTGGACATTTAAGTCATGTCTGAGTTGTTTGCCCTTTTCTGGAAGAGCTGATTATTTTCCATGACAGTTAAAAAGTTATTACATTGAAGCCCATTGCTTTAGATGGCTAACAGATAAATTACACAGGCAGGAAGAAATAACTGGATATATCTTTCCTTATAACCCCTATGTAGATAGTGTCATCTGAATGCAGATTGAAGCGAAACTTATTAATTGCTCTGAAATTTAGGCTTTACAACTATAATTATTAATGCATATTAATTGTATAAATTAATGAGTTTCACTGTGACATTACCACACACAGAGAGATCATTCTTTGATCATGTCTACCCTCCTTTAGGATGTCCATTAGGTCACCAGAGGGTCAAATGATGTCTGGTCCCTCATGGATCACTAGATCCATGTGATCACCATGCAGACACATGTGATGAGTAGCAGTTGTGAGTGGACAAAGCTTGATATCTCTCCTCCATCTTGTTCTGTAGTGTTCTTTAAGCTACCCATTCCCTTTCTTGCCCTCCCTTCTCCCCTCCAGTCCCTTTCCCCTTCCTTAATAGTCTCTCTTCTACTTTGAAGTTATCATTAACTACAACTGCTCCTCCCCCTCCCCCCTTCTTCTCTTCCTCATCCTTATTCTTCTTCTCATCTTTTTTTAGTTTCTACATATAAGGAAAAATGTGATACATACCTTTCTGTGTGTGGCTTATTTCACTTAATATAATGTTCTCTAGTTCCATCCCTTTTGATGCAAATGGCATAATTTCATTCTTCTTGATGACTACTATATACTAGTTTTTACTCTCCAGTTTATTTCTAGCTGGAATCAACAATTTGAGAGTTCTACAAACATTATTTCCAGGCATGGTGGTGGGATTACAATCCCAGCACTTGGGAGACAGAAGCAGGAGGATCTCTAGGTGTAGGCTAGCCTGGGCTACATAGCAAGACTGTCTCAAAAACAAAATAAAATGGAAGCCAGGCATGGTGGTGCATGCCTGTAATCCCAGTGGCTACCAGGAGGTAGAGGCAGGAGGATCCCAAGTTTGAGACCAGAGGCAGTCTGCATAATTTAGCGAGACATTGTCTCAAAAAGTAAAAAAAATGGGCTAGGGGTGCAGCTTAGTGGTACACCACTTGCAAAGTATGCAAGGGCAAGGCCCTAGGTTCAACCCCCAGTACCACAAAAATAAAATTAAATTAAGTTAAAAATAAAGAAAGAGAAAAGACTATGAAAGAGTTCAGTGGGACAATGTAGACAGTGAAAGGATGGCACTGTGAAAACTAAAATGTTACTGGCACCATGGGCAGATTTATGGATAGTCTCCAGCAAATTTTTCAGCTTTAAAAAAAAAATCCTACAACACTGAATTTCCGCATCATGTTGATGATGACAGGCTACAATATCTCCTTATGATGCCAGGAAATACAAGAATTGAACATTTCTAAATGAGCTGACTGGCAATTCCTAATACCATGATATACAAACCTTGTTTACTTTTCTTTATGAGTGATCTTTCTCAGCGGGGGGACATGATGATGCAATAGTAAATAGGTGCCCAAATCACTGCCATCTAATTCACATAATGTGTCTTTGCAAAGCATCCTAAAAAGTTGTGAGAAACATGCTCTGAAAGATAGTTGGCCCAGATATCATATACTCAGTTTTACCATGAAAAACATGATTGCAGGTACGGCATATGCTTGACACGCCATGGGGCACCAGCTGGGCCCTGCTTCCTCCCTGCAATTCCAGCTGGGTTATAGTAAGGCATCCTTCCAAGGCAACAATTTCCTTTAGGCCACCAGAGAGTCAAAAGATTTCAAGTCCCTCATGGTTCACTAGACCCATGTGGTCACCATGCAGTCACGTGTAGTGAGTGGGCACAGCATGATATCTCCCCCACAGTCTTGTTCTTTGGTGTCCTTTAAAGCTACCTATTCCCACAGCACATTTAGCAGATTTCTGCTCATTCTGACTTTACTTTTGTTTTTGATGACAAAATATTCAGCTTCCCACAACTACTAGCAGCCCATTCTGTGCCCTTTTTGACAGTAAGTAATTTAAGCCTATTTCCTTCCTTACTTTCTTAAAAGGTGGAATTTTGAATTTTTCCTATCATAAAAATTCTTAAGGTTTTTGTCAGAAAAAAGCTTTGAAATACCACTGAAAATGATGTACTCAGATCCTTTACCATCACCTCCAAATAACTGAATTACACAAATAAAACATTATATAAAAAGTGCTTTGCTACAATTCATAGGAGGTAAATTTAACAAGAGCTGGCTCATTGTAGGAAAATTCTACTTATCTTTTCTTGATCCTTTTATTCTATACAGGGAAAGAAATTTATGTCAGTTAAAAAAATCTATTACTACTTCTCATAACTGAATCCATTATTTTTCTCCGTGATCCATCAAGGTAAAAACAAGAATAATAGATTGCTTTGACAGAACCTTGATCATAAATGTCCCCAAGAATCAAACACAGTAAGTTAAATGAGATTCAAGTGATATTAAAACAGGAAAGGACAACCTTCTTTTTCATATTTCAAAACCAGATCTTACTAAAAAATGTATTATTATCATCTACTACTACAAAAAGACAAATTATATAGTAGTTGAATTTGCACAATGAACTGAGAATATTTTCCTTCATTTCTATACCTTAGCAGAAATGAAACCAAAGAAATGAACTCAGGAAAAGGAGATCTTTTCTTTTAATTTTTATGAACTGGTTATTTACAATCTACTTCTTGATTGCATTAGACTAGGTGCCTTTAAATAAATAATTTAAGTTATCCTATACCCAGTCAAATGATTAAAAATATTAATGTTGACTTTATCTTACAAATATTTTACTTCTCTAAGTAGTTCTAGAATCCTCATTTTCATATGACCCATTTTAGTCTAGGGTCTTCAGAAAAATTTGAGTGTATTTGCTCATACCTACCTGCCATATATATGTGGAGAAAGACGGGGAGATGTTAGGTAGATACATACATACATATATTAATTAAGCCTAATAGTTAATTTATCTCAGGTGATTTTCTTAATGAACACCTATCCAGCAATGAATCTCCAATTTTATTCAGATAAACAAACCTCCTAACTTGTCTCTGGGGAAAGTAATGCTCACAATCCTAGCTTCAGTAGCAGAGATTTTTCTAAGCCAATCAACCCACAGCATTCACACTAAGTATATTATTGGTCTAGAGCTAGACATGTCACTGAAATTTATCTGAGCAGAAAAATAAGAATAATTTTTTTTTCTGAAGCTTAGGACAGAGGTTTCCTTTCTTTTGCTAGATGAGACAAGAACAAGGAGACCCAGGTGGCACTGACAGCTACCTGTGACCATGGGAATGAGGACAATACTGATGGTAGCGTGGAGGGTTGGAAAGGACTCATGTCTAGGATGACATCATTGAACTTCTAATGGTATTGTTCCTGGAGCTGTTCTTATCTCCTCCCTCCAATTAAAAGAGCTTACAAATTTCTTTATTCCTTACTCCATTTTGAGGGTTTCTATAACTAGATATAAGCCTGCAGCAGTAGCCCTGTGGCATCCGATCCCATCAGATCTCGGAAGCTAAGCAGGGTCAGGCCTGGTTAGTACCTGGATGGGAGACCACCTGGGAACACCAGAAGCTGTAGGCTTGGGAGAAGGACCTGGCAACCCCCTCCCAAAAATCAATATGCCATTGAAAACCCTATGAACAGCAGAGAAGCACTGACAATAGTGTTTCCCCTGTTGTACAGAGGGTCGCTATGAGTCGGATACTGACTCGACGGCACCTAACAACAACAACATAACTAGATATACTCTTCCAATTCAAAGGAATATGAGAGAATGCACTCAAAATATCCTGTTTTCTTATGGTTTGTTCATTCATATTGCTATGCATCAGAAGATCTTTGAACATGTACTTGACTTTGAAACCACCTTGGAGAAGTCTAACTAGTCATCTAATAAAGCAGAGAATTTGATACATTCATGCTTTAGAAGACAGTAACATTGTTACCAAGGTTAATGTAAATTTAAGATAGTAAAAACCTTCTCTTATCAGACAAAAATTATAATTCATAACCAAGCTCAGACATTACTACTAGCTAATAGATCTGAAACACAGCTTGACTGATATGTAGTTAATTTAAAACTGGCCTATATTCCAATGATGCTTCTTCTTCTTGTTTTCCCTTCAATTACTTAGAAGGCCATCACAAGCCTACTTTTCTTATTTTCCAAAACTGATTTCAATACCTATTTCTTAGATCCTGTGAGCTATTAGATGTTTCTCGCATATTTCCATACATAACTCGTCAACTTTGCAACATGATTCTTAAGATTAAGAGATTAAAATTAATGTAGATTATTCTCAGATGACATACTGAGGTATAGAAAAATTCAATCATTTTCATTCTACAAAATGAGAAAGATTTTAATTCTTTTTCTCAACAGCTGCTTCTTTTTTATGCATAAGAAAAAATATGTGCAATTACTTCAAGTACAATCAAGTTATTTAACATGGCTTTGCCATCATTGTAGTTACAGGATATTTTAAAAGGGAAAAAAAATCTCAAAGCACAGGACCTGCTGTGCAGTAAAGCAATCAAATTCCTTCATAATAACAGCCTGATGGGATTCAGCAATCCAAAGAATAATGAATAACCACTCTAATCAGTAAACAGGAAAATGCTACAACAGTCAGTGAGTAAAAATTGACTATCATCCATTGATTCTCTTGATCGTCACTTCAAACAATAAATAGAAATGTAAGTATCCCTTAAAAAGAAAAATAACTTCTTTAGTGTGTTTGATTTTGCCAGGCAGTGAGAAAACGATGAATCATCTTAGACTGTCCTGCAGTTTCCCAGTCAATAAAATATAATCTTTTTTAATAATACATGGCCAAATTTACCTTACCACCTGAAAATGTGAAGATAAACTGATTTTGCAGTTGTTTGATAAGATTGTATTTCTAGACAGATTATTGAATTTTTTGTTTCTTCATCATTTCTTCTTTGCCCTCAGAATTAATCACATGAAGTTATTTGTATCTGAATATGAAGAGTCTGTTTCAAAATAGTCCTCAAGTTTCCAGTGCAGGATCTCAAATGTTGGTCGTTCTTTGGGCTCTGCATTCCAGCACTCCAACATAATGTTGTAGAATTGCTGTGGACAGTTAGCTGGTTGTGGGAGTCTATAGCTTTGACTCACCATCTGGATTACTTGAGCACCTGTCATACCTAAAAAATATAGCCGAGAACCACATTAAAAAGTAGATGATCAGAGACTTCAATTCAGACATTAATATTCTAGGTTATGAACCTGAGCAATATATAATGAAATACACTAATAATGTCATATTGAGACCTTACTTTGCTGTACATTAAAAATACTAATAAAAAGAAAGAAAAAATGCTCTAGCTTACAAAGCAAATTGATTCCTTGGCAAAGCTATGAGATCCACCATCCCCTTCCCAGGTTGTAGAGATTAAACTAAATCCTGCAGCAAGTAATGTCTATAAAACTGCAATTCAAGTGCAAAGGAGAAGAAAGCAATAAACTAGCTCATTAATGCAAATTATCATCATCAAATTTTATCTATCAAGCTCCCACAGGCACGTGGTGTGGTCAGCCTCATAACTCTGCCCTCTAAGTCTGAGAGAAGCAGTTAAAGTCACACCTAAGTAAGTGACCTGCAGCAGAAAGGTCCACTTCAGAATTAATTACTCACCACTATAAGGCATTTTGCCATAAGTAATGATTTCATAAAGAAGGATTCCAAATGACCACACATCTGACTTAATGCTGAATTTATTAGTACGAATGGCTTCAGGTGCAGTCCACTTCACTGGCAGCTTTATTTCGTGTTTAGATTCATAGATGTCTTCATTATCTACCTGTTAATGCATTAAGGATTCAAGCCAAGCTAAAGTGATTTTTTTCTGCCCTCATTCATTTATAACCTGTGTGACATTAAAATTTAGAAGAAGCTTAGAACAATTGATAATTACAGAAGCAAATTCTGAATCTGATATAAAAGATTGAACAATCTCTGGGAAGTTATTAATAAAATATTATTTCAGAGCCTACTATGTTAAAATTAACACTGGAAGAAGCATTCTGCTACATATAAAACAATTCATATATGATGTTTCTGGATTTACTTCTTATCTTAGGAAACAGAAAAGGGGGAGCTAAGCATCTCTGCTTTTTTTATTGACTGCTGGTACTGAAGAGCCACTGACTTTGACAATCAGCATGTAATCACTTGCTAATACTGTAAAACAGAATCCAAACGACTTAAGTTAATATATCAACTCACTGGGGTTATGACTAATTTATAAAAAGAAAAGGTGAGTGTATGTGTATCAAAATATGTTGTATTTCATCCCCCACATCTATGTTTTTAGAGTACAGTATGGAAATCTAAAATTAAGTTCAGAGATAAACATGTCATATTATAGCTTTTTCTTGATGTCTTTTGTTCTAATGTCACAAAATGGCATGGGGAAGAGGAACTAAAAAGCCAAAGATTGTTGCAGAAGTCTGGCAGCAGGCAATCAGTCTGTCATATATTGAGTAAAGAGGGTAGAGTAACTCTGTACAAAATGTAGAGGTTTTTGTAAGGGAAATTGACGCAGGGTATTAGGGCTACTGGTATTAATTTAAATTCAACCACAAGCTTAATTACATACTTTTCAGTATAGTTGATCATTGTTTTCTCTGTGTTTTTTTTTCTTCTTGATGAAGAATGGAAATAAGCAGGTAGTTTGTCAATAAGGTCTTGGATGACTTGAAGTAGTCTATGGACCACATAATTTGGAGGAATATTGTTTTCAAGAATAACAGTGAATCTATTGGTCTACTAGTCTACCTGGTTTTTAACCTATAACAAAAACTAATTAAAACAAAACTAAATCTACCTTAAAAACTCTTGCAAGTCCAAAATCGGCTATTTTGTAGATATTATGTTCACCAACGAGGACATTTCTGGCAGCCAGATCTCTGTGGATGTAATTCTGAGACTCCAGGTAGGCCATTCCAGAAGCAACTTGTGCAGCCATGTCTACCTGTTCAGTCAGTTGGATTTTTGACCCAGCATCATCTAAACAAGAAGATAAGAGATTTATTTTGGAAAATATTTGAGCTATTGAAGTAAATTCTGAAATTTCTGATGGATTTTATTGATGGAATTATGCATCATGGCACTGATGCTACCACTATCCCCTATGATTGATTTCCAGTAAATCACCTAATTTGATGCTCAGAGCAACTACATGAAGTATTGTTTCTTTTTCTGTCCATGTCATAGGGTTTTCTATTACTCATAAGAACAGGTAGTAAGTCATAGAATGGAAATTCCAATCCAGATATGTTTGAGGAAGAAAATACATGCTTTCAAAAATGATTCCACATGTCTCCCTAAAACTTACCTTCACAATGACTATTGAGCACCCATAAGTCAGGAGATAATGAACAGACTTCCATTCATATGAACAGCAATGGTTACAGATTTATATTCAGTTAAGAGTATCTCGCCTGCAGCCCACTGTGGCATCCTATCCCATCAGATCTCAGAAACTAAGCAGGATTGAGCCTAGTTAGTCCTTGGATGGGAGACCTCTTTGGAATCCCAGGCACTGTAGGCTTGGGAGAAGGACCTGCCAGCCCACTCCCAAAATAATCAGCCCTCAAAAACGCTATGAATAGCAGAGAAGCACTGACAATAGTGTTTCACCTGTTGTATGTAGGATCGCTATGAGTCAGACACCAACTCAACATTACCTAACATCAACAACAACAACAAAACTATCTCAATGAAAATAATATACCTGTCCACTTTGGTCCACTTAAGCAAACTGTTCATGAGAATATTGAACATGCTAGTGCTTGATTTATGAAAATAAAAAGTGTTTGCTGTTCTTTAAGGAGTTCCTAAATGCCTAATATATGTTGTTGTTTAAATATTAAATGCTCTATAAGTATCTATTGAGAAAAAAAAGCACAACCAAATGAAAGAGAATTCAGATATTTACCTACTTGAAATTTCAATGAATGATACCTATCACCAATTGCTTTCTATGCTAACATTTTTTGACAGACCTCTCTTATTTTGGAAAAATGTATAACAGAAAAAATCAGCTAAGTATCAAGACAACAAAGATTTTCTATAGAAAAATGCATGTTATTTCAAATATCAAATATAGCAACTAATCCTATTACAGTGAACATAGAAAGGTGTCCACTGGCAGGAAAATACTAGAGGAAATTGAGTAATACACATTTGCTATCTTATAGAATTTGGGAAAAGGATCAAGTAACCCACTCCCAGAATCAATCTGTCATTGAAAATCCTATGAATAGCAGCGAAGCTCTGACAATAGTGTTTTGCCTGTTGTACATAGGGTAGCTATGAGTCAGACACAGACTCCAGGGCACCTAATAACAACAAAATCCTAGAGAATGCAGTGGTCTAGGGATTCCCTATGTAAACCTCAGAGCACATGTCTAACACAACCACAACTTATCAAAACTAGTAGAGATGTTCAAACTTGTGATGGTTTATATCTGCAGCAAAAAGGGAGGGGGGGGGAGAGAGAGACATTGAGAGAGAGGGAGAGAGAGAGGAGAAAAGAAAAAAAGGGATTTTTTTCAGTTACATTATTATTACTAAAGAGTATTTCAGATTAATAATATATTTATCATCATGGGCTATGTAAGAGTGGCAGATTTATTTGAAGATGATTTTATTGAATTTACACCTCTTGAATGGGAAGAGACTGTATATAGCAAGTCTATATTTCTTATTCCTCCTGGATGCTAACTATCCTTACAAATGAAGGTCTTGGTAAACTTGTCTCTTATGACCTAACCCAGAAGATGACAGGATCCATACTTAGCCCTGAGTAAATCACATTGACAAACCACAAAAGTCTTCAATGCCAGAGAAGTTTGCAGTATACTAACTGGATCTTTTCAAAATGATACCAAGAGTTTTAAAACTAGTTTGACTCTAAGTTCCAGTCTTATTAGTTTCAGAATGGTCTCAACGATTCAGTCAGTTGACACATAATTACTGCATACCTTCTATGTGCGACACTGTTCTAGCACAAAAACAAAGAAAAATATGTCTTTGTGTTGTATTCAGAAGATACTAAAAATAAGCTGGTGCCTCGGTTTTAACTCAGTTGGTAGAGCATTTTCTCTGCATGCTCTGTGGCCCTGCATTCTATCCCCAGCATCACAAAAATGGGGGAAGGACCTGGCATCCTACTCCTGAAACAATCAGACATAGAAAATACCAAGAATAGCAGGGAAGTGCTGGCATGGTGCAGGTTATGGCATGGTGTTGGGGAGTGTCTCATTCTGTATACATAGGGTCACTATGAGTCACACAACCTAACAATACCACCTAACAACAACAAAAATAAGCAAATAAATAAGCTGTGAAATATAAGATGATTAACTGCTAAAGAGAGAAAAACAGAGCAGGGAGGAGGAAAGTGAAGGATTAGCAGAAGGAGATTAAATTTTAGAACTTGACAGGTGACCAGGGAAGGACACACCAAGATGGAAATGTCTGCTAAGGGTTTTCAGGAAATGAGCAGTGAGCTGTGAATAAATTGCAGAAAAAAATTCAGGCAAAAGAAACCAGTGCAAGGAGTCTGAGGCAAAATCATGCCTGGAGGGTAGAAAGAACATCAAAGGCAGCCAGCCCAGTGACAGAGTGACCAAGGTATAGGTAAGTTATAAAAGATGAGGCCAAACAGGCAATAAAGCTGGCAAATATGCATGTTTTCTCACCTATGTAGAAGCTAGGGAGAAAAATTAAAAACAAACAAACAACAACAACAACAACAAAAACCAATAATGCCCTTATGTCTTCTTTGACTGCAGGAAGTAGATGGAGGAATAAATCTATAGTATTTTTCTCCATTTGAGTCTGAAAATTCTAATGTCTCACAATGGAAGTATTTTAAACACCAACAAGTATGATATTAGCAAATACTTGCAAAGAAAAACTAAGAAACCTTTCTTCCTCTTTATTCCAAAGTATTCTATGTCCCTCAATTCTGAACTATAGAAAATATTGTTCCATGACTAATGGTGTTCAGTTAATTACTAGAGGAAACGGAGTCTCATGTAAAACATCTATTCATAAATTTACCACATTACATTTAAGTATACTGATATGTACGGCTATTTTGAACAATTTGTTCTTCTGCTACATAAATATTTTTCCTCCCTTTGAGTACATGGAACTTGCCCTATTAAAAAGTAGTTGAGCCATTCAATGTTACAACATTCATTCTCACAGATACACACATAGTAAACATCCTCTCGGTTAGAGAAGGCCTGCTAAAGTGGCATTTATAGGACTAGCTCAACTGAATTCTTCCCTTTTTTGCCTTTTATTAAGTCTTTGGCTCACTTTGGAGATATTCTTGCAGACTTCCATGTCTCATCAACTCTGTAATAATATAAATTGGATCTTCTAAAGTGCAAACAGCATAAAGCTGGATAAGCTTCGGATGTCGTAGGCTCTTCATTATCTGTGCCTCCCTCAGGAAGTCATTTGGATCCATTGAACCTGAAACAGAGGAGGAAATCACTTTATGTTATTGAAGCATTCCTACCTTCCCAGCAGTCTGGTGGGAATCACCAAGATTGCCTCCTGCCTCTCAGTAATATAAGAGCCTCAGTGTCACAAAGCTTCAGTTATCAAAGAACGGAATCAGCTCAGCCAGGGTAACCTCATTACTAGATGTGTTGTTGTATCAAGGCTGTGCACTTTCTGTGTTATGACCTGCGGGTGAAGAGCAGTTGATTCGAGTCCTTATGAGAAACGAAGAGAAAAGGAGAGACTGACAATCTAATTGATAAAACAAGGCAGGCATCTTAAGAACACAAACAGAAGAGAATCTATTAACATGGACACTGGACACTGGATGTTTAATTACTCCAGCCAGAGCTCTTTGCTTTAAGATCCAGGGAAGACTGATAGCTGCCCTGTCCTTGGTGCCCACAGCAGGAGCAGCTGGAAGAAAAAAGAAACCTAAAATAATGATACTCTGCCATATTTGTTCCTTAATTCAGTAGGAACATAGGATATAGGCCAAGCAAAGAATTACTCAAGGGCCATTGCCAAAACTTAAGTGTTTTTCATCAGTTTTATGTATGTAACATGAAACTAATATTCCACATTTTCTCTTGCATTATCTGCTTTCACCATCAGAGCCATAAAACCTTGACCAAATGATAAGGGAGACAGTATCAGCACCTATTCTGAAGATCCATCTCCAATTAAATTGTATTTAAATAGTTCAACTCTGACTCACCAGGTAATGTGCCTGGTAGTTGATATCAAATAAAATCTAAGAGCAAGAAGGATACCTGGAGTTTATATTTGAGCAGCAATTTTAAAATCTTTTATTTCTTTTAGGATATGACCTTTCAGAAGCATTACTATATTTGAAGAAGTGCTGTCATTTCACATCCTCGGATTCGCTCAGGATAGTGCAAAAATCATTTCCTCCAATGCCAGGAGACCACTCCGCTCTCACCCTCTCTATGGTAAAATCTTCGCAACTGATATTTGAACCCAGATATGAATATGTTTGACAGTCTAACGTATCACTGTAACTAGTTTATTAATGTGAAGTTAAGAAGAGTTACATATGACCCACACAATATTTCACATGAAATAGTGAAGGAGTCTATCTTTTGAGAGTCTAGAAGTTCTACACCCAGAGCCAAGCAAACTCTGGATTCCAAACAAACCTCAGCTCTGCTACTAGCTCCCTTTGTCATCTTCAGCAAGTTACCAAACCTCTCTGAATTTTAGTTTCTTCATCTGTACAGGATGGCTAATAATCCTACTTACATCATAAAATCATTATCAGGATAACAGCAATGCCTGGCATATTTGTATTCAGTGACTGCTAACCATTATTTTTGTCATTATTAATTTGCATACTCTTGGGGGAAGCTGAATAAATCAATTGTGTTTTTTCATTGACTGAGGATAAGTAGGAACGTCTTCAGGAGAAAAAATATCCTATTCTCTTTTCCGTCACATTTTTCTGAACTCTCTCTATTCCAGCTCTAACATTGGCTTGTACCACATTAATATTAACATTTGGAACCATAGTAGAAAAATGTAACTGGGAATAAAAGAGGCACCTAAACCACCTAACAGCTACAACAAGCCATTATAAAGCACTTTGTTCTTAATTATTACATCTTGTTATTATAGCTGGTTGTTATAACTAGCCTATGGTCAAATATGAGTACAATCTGGTCCTCCCCTCAAAGAAAATAATCTGATTTCATGAAGCTTCCAGTGATAGCAGCAATTTGATCATCATTCAGACAATTTACGCAGCACACTTAAACCACTCCCAAGTCAGACTATCTGAAATCATTGTGCCTCAGAAGCCTCTGCGGGAGAAGGTTGCTCAAAGCCCTCCTTCACGGCCATGCTGCTTACAGCTGACCAGCTGCAGAGCAAAGGAGACCCAATCTCAACTCAGCTAGTAGTGCAACATTAAATATTAATTTTTGCCTGTCAAAGCTACTGTGGGAGTTGATTTCAGGCTCATCTTTATTGCATGGTAGTCTGCTAGGCAATAAATAGCTGCTAAGATTGATTAATGGTCCCAGTGAAGTGAAGACATTTAACCAATCACCAAAGCTGTTTGCTGCTATTATACCATAAATCAATAATAATTATTCCTGTTTGCGAGAAAACTATTGTGGCTTTTTTTAGTATAAGAAATATGATTTTTTTTAAGCCGGGCCTGGTGGCGCATGCCTGTAATCCCAGTGGCTAGGGAGATGGAGGCAGGAGGATCACAAGTTTGAGACCAGAGGCACTCTGCATAACTTAGTGACACCCTGTCTCAAAAAGTAAAAAAAAATGGGCTGAGGGTGCAGCTCAGTGGTCCAGCATTTGCAGAGCATGCAAGCACGAGGCCCTGGGTTCAACCCCCAGTACCACAGAAAAAGAAAAAGAAAAAAAAAAGAAATATGATTTTTTTGTTCTCTTTTGACCTCCAGAAGGTCTGCCTTAGAGAGTAATATTAGGAGCGATAGCACACTGCTTGTTTTTGTAAAAGAATGATTAAATTGAACAATAAAGTTTTGCCTTAAATTGTCAACACGATTAGGAACTAACAGTTTATAAACATGGTAACTGTGGAAACTCTCAGACACTGGAATAGATTCTCCTCACCTGGAGAATTCACATGGCATCTGGCCATGTAAAAGTCCCTCTCTGTTGTTACATCTGACAGATGACAATGTTGGAACTGAACTTCTATACCAGCAAATTTGCACTTCAGTGGGTACATCTGTCAGCAGGCTTTGGAAGCTAGCACTTATTAAGAACCTACTATATTTACTTTGCCTGCAGCCCTACCACTGTGGCATCTGATCCCATCAGATCTCAGAAGCTAAGCAGGGTTGGGCCTGGTTAGTACTTGGATGGGAGACAGCCTAGGAAAATCAGGTGCTGTAGGCTTGGGAGAAGAACCTGGCAACCCACCCCTAAAAAACAATCTACCATTGAAAACCCTGTGAATAGCAGAAAAGCACTGATAATAGTGTTTCTCCTGTTGTATGTATGTTGCTGTGAGTTGGACACTGGCTTGACAGCACCTAACAACAATATTTATTTCATGCACAATGACTCAATCTCCTCATAAAATTCTACAGTGTAGGAATAATAGTGAGCCCCATTTTAGATGAAGAAATCCAAAAACATTAATAAATTGTGAAAAGGCACAGAGGACAAAACCAAGTTTGAGCCTGGGTTTATCTTACCCCAAACAGTATGCCACTCCCAACATTTCCTGTTCAGGTTACCCCTTGTGGCTCAGTAGTTTTTTCACACTACCCCATGCCAAAATAAATGCTTAATAGTTCTATTGAATACTTTATTAGATCCAAACAAGTAATAAGTATTTATCCTAAAAACTTAATAGCCATTTGCAAAAGCAAAACAGGTAAATTAAAAGGAAAAATGATTTTTATTTCATTACTAACCATAATTACTTACTAAAGTGATAGAAATACCTTTCAACACTACACAACTTCTCAAGTCTTAGAACCAAATTGAGGGTTGCTAGCCTCATTTTCTGTAAAGAAAATCTTTTGTAAAGACTTTACATTTGACCACAACAATCATCAAAAAAACTGGTTCGCAAAAATATGTCAGCAAAAGGAATATAAGCATGATGAAAAGCTGAAACTGAATTACTTGAAGATAGACATTTATGTCATATTTAACATGTTTACTTCAAAGTTCTAAATATTACACAGCTCTTATGTCAATCTCTTGTGGTACCCTGGGTGCCTTTTCACACAGTTTGGGAGCCATGATGCTATACATGTTGCTAGCCAAGAAGTCCCAAGTGTTCAAGTCCTGCCACCAGGAAGTTTTCCAAATTTCTAAGAATTCTCAGCTATACAAATAATGGAGGTCCTACAGAAAATTATAGCCTAGCATGTGGTTATTATTCTTACCTATGTTATTAGAGGCAGATATGAGGCTACCATAGTAACACTGTACTTTTTCAGAATGTTGGTTCCGTAGAGTATAATAGATGTAGGTTAAAATTGTGATAGATGTGGATTAAAATTCTACATTTGCCATTCTCTGACTTTGTAATAATAATAACAATGTTTTATTGGTCACTTACCATGAACTAGGCACTATGAAAAACATTTCTACTAATGACCTAATTTAATCTTCATAATCCTGCTAGATTGTCCTTAATATTATCTCCATTTAACAAATGATAAACCTGAGGCATAAAGTAGTTCAATAAATTTGCTCAAGATTGTATGACTAGTAAGTCTTAAGAAAGTTCCTTAATCTCTCTAAATTATCATACCCCATCTTTAAAATGCAGGGAATAATGCCAGGCCGATTAAATATTGATTTTAGTATATTCTTACATGCCACTATAGGGAAAATGGGGATGAAAGAAAAAATAGTTCCTACATTTTCAAATATGAGGTTTTTTTCAATGAATCATTTTACCTTTAACTATATGCAAATAGTGTTTAATAAAACAGTTATTCCCTGAATAGCACCTATGTTGTATCTGATTTTTCAAAAGCATTTTTAATCAGTAATTTTTAAGTAAGGCTAACAACAAAAGAGAAGGCAGGGCATTGGAAGCTTAACTTCTAATTTGATGGGTAGAACTGGAGAACATCATCTTAAGGGATCTAACCCAGTCCCAAAAAGAAAAATACCATATGCTTTCACTCATATGTGGGAGCTAAATCTAACTTAAAGGGAAAAAAAAACAAACCTGTACCTATGTTGATATATAAAAATGAACAATCATAATTTCTAAGAAGGAAAAATTTAAGCAAAGTTGAAAGAAGGGGACAGGGGATCAGTGGGTGGGAGCTGAGGTTAAGGAAGGGGATAGGGGAAATAAAGTAGAGGAGAAAACGGAAGCAGAAAATCTCAAAATATATGTTGCAACTATATGAATACAAGGGAAATATGGTTCTGTAAAATACGCAGGCTCATGAATGTGTAGGTAAAAGTGATGCAATAGTTGCATTATAGATATAGCAAAAGAAAAAAACCCTAATTTGAGAGAAGAACTGCATTGTTGGAATCTTGAACTGGGGATATTTTAAGTTTAGCTGATCCAAAGAGCATGCACTTGCTTTTATATTTTATAACCTGTCCATTGGTTATGACTATCTGAGGTAGACAGAAAGATGACAACACCTGTTTCTGCCTGTCCTGGCTGTCCCATGACCACTTTAGCATTTATAGTGGAAAACTATGCTCATACAATCCAACACACAAGCCAGGAGTGGTGGTGCATGCCTGTAATCCCAGCACCTTGGGAGGCTGAGGCAGGAGGATCTTGAGTTAAAGGCCAGAGGCAGCCTCAAGGCACTGGGTTCAAACCCCAAATACCACACACAAAAAAAGTGTGCTGTTTAACCTTTGATGTTCTCTCACCTGGTTTTAATGTTTTTACAGCTACTGGAGTGGTATTGTTCCACAGGCCTTCCCATACTTCACCAAACTGACCTGATCCCAATCGCTTCAGAAGCTGTATGGAGTTGCGGTCTATCTCCCATTGATCCACAGTTTTATATGACAAATCAAAAGGAGCTGGGACCTGTATCTGTTTCACAGAACAACAAGAATACTTGTAAGAAAAAAAAAGTAGAAGTAAGTTTTTTTGTTGAAAATAATAATCTAGGTAATTTTAAAGAGAAAAATTGCCTTTAAAAGTAAAATACTGTAAGTTATATTTTAGTTACTTTTAAACAGAAAACAATTGTGGTCAAATCTACAGTGTTAAGTCTGTAGGCTGCACCTTTCCCAAATCCTGAACCCCATGTCCATCTGTCCTACCAGCAGCCAGTATCATCCTCACACAGGTCTGCAGTGACTCCGCTCTGCCTCTTTACCTAAACTCTCCCAGTGTCAAGACTCAGCTGAAGTTCCGCCTCATTCACAAGTCCTTCTTATACTCTTTGTCTACAGCATTTATTACATAAATCACATATTTATTGCAAGATAAAATTATATATTTTCAAATTCATTTTTCTTCCTTTGTTTATTCATTCATTTACTACTTTTTTTAGTAAATACATAATTTCTAAAGCATCAACTTGATGCCATCTAGTAAACAAAACAGGCAAAATCCCGGCCTTCCTAGGACTCACAGTCAAGTTTGCTGTTATCGTTAGATGGTTGAGTCAGGTCCAACTCGTAGTGACCCCATATACAACTGAATGCAACACTACCTGATACTGTACCATGCCTGGCACAATTGTCAGTGCTTCTCTGCTATTCTCAGGGTTTTTGATGGCTGACTGTTTCTGGAGTGAGATCCTGGCTCCTTCTCCCAAGCCTATAGTATCCAGTATTCCCAGGCAGTCTCCCATCCAATGAATAACCAGGCCCAACTCTGCTTAGCTTCCAAGATGAGATGGGATTGTACACCAGGATGGTATGGCTGTTGACTTTACTTTGTGCTATATTGTCTCTGTTTCAACTACTAAACTCTGCTGTAACATCATAAATGCAACTAATGAGAATAAATGAATGAGCATGCCTCTTCCAACAAAACTTATTCATAAAAATGAGCACCGGACAGTCTTAGCTCATGGACCATAGTTTTCCTATTCTTGCTTTAAGTAATCAAATGGCTCTTTTTTTTCCCTGAAATGACATCACATGACAAATACTAGAATAGCTGAAAAAAAAAAAAAAAGGAAAGTTAACCTCAAAGATAAATGAGCATAGCTTGAGAGCATTTCACCTTTAAGCACGGTTTTCCCAGCTTGACACACAGGCCATCACTTGTCTTGGTGTAGTAGCTCACAAATTCATTCAATGTTGAAAAAATTTTTCTCCGGGTAAGGAAAAAGCCTCCTTCATCCAGCCTTCTGATTCTATAGTGTTTCACAACTCCTTCATCTAAAACTGGAACCCAAAGTAAGTCCTGTTAATAAACTTTTTGCCCAAACCAAGCATATTTATTTATTTTGTAGTGATTTTTCAATGTATAGAATGAATTTTTCACAAAATACTATATATTTCTCAATTTTGTCTCAGAAAACATTAAGGAAATTTTTAAAAGATAATATAGCAAAAAGGAAAAAAAAAGCAAAAATAACTGGGAGATTATACTGAAGGACATATAAGATAAAAATAAAGGAGTGAGGTAAGCACTAAACACATTCCATACTTGGAAGCCTAGTATATTTGAGTAAAGTAAGCCATAAAACTGACTGTCATTCTAGGAACAGAAGGATGAAAAGCTTATCAACCTCAGAAATCACAGTGTCTATAAGATAAAATCTCAAAGGTGTTTAGAAACAGTTCAGTTCTTCCTGGTAATTTCTCCCATGGAATCTGATAATGTGGAAAGTGAAACAGAGTAAACAGCATACTCAGTACTATCTTACAATATTATTAGGAATTCCTCAAGGCTGCTCATTATAATGCCCATCAGTACAGGCTGATAACAGAATGTCCTAGCACAGTTTAATACCAGCAGCCCCATAGGGCCCAAATTGATATGGTTCCCATGTGCAATTTTCCTGCAGTATTTCTTAATCCGAGGGTAAATCTTATGGCATCTTGTACAAATAAATACATTGCATCACTTTTAGGTAACCTGACCTAGAGAGGATATTTTGTTCTCCTGCTTTCCATCAACAATTGTCTCTTTTTCTGCTAATAGTGTTCCAGTTTCCCTCAGAGAGTCATTGTCTAAGAGTCTATGATACAAAGGGGCCCTAAGCCCACACTGAGCTGAGGAAGGTTCAAGAACAGCAATCATTGTGAAGGAGCCTCAGTTCCAGGACTTCTGTCTAGAGCTCCAAGAAGACAAGATGGTTTTTGTTACTGTTGGTTCAGTTTTTTATTTTGTTTTTACTGATGGGAGTTTGGAGCTGTTGGTAGAATCTTTGCCCTCAACAGGGACAAGCTAGAGGCAGCCCAATGGAAAGTAGTTTTGATTTAGAAAGTCAGATTTAGCCCTTGGAGCTAGTCAAACCTGCCTCTCAGCTTCAAAGGTCCATTACTTTTTGCTTAAATCAGTTTGAATCAGGTTTTCTGTACTTGCATTCAAAATATTGACTGATGTAATTTATACCTACTTTTTCACTTAGTAAAGTTATTGATAAGTATTGAACAGCATTGATCACTATATACCCATTCTGACTTCCTTCTAAATACAGAAGTTTATGCTTCAATAAGCAGTCAAGCTGTAGCAATGCTGTCAAGAAAGGAAAATCTGAATTAAAAAAATCCCAATCCCAGCACAGAGGTATACTGAAGGCATACCAATGCCAATAGCTACAACAAGATTTTCTTGAAAAAAAACCCTGGCCCACACCAGATTCACTACTATGAAAAAGTGTTGGCAAGAAAATGTAATAACTTCTCACACAGAGTTGATAAAAGTACAATATTGACAACTACTTTGGAAAACTGTCATTATCTACTAAAGCTGAACATAGTCATACCTATAATATAGTAACTCCACTCCAAACACCAATAAAAATGCATGATACACTCACCTAAGTACATGTATACTAACTCTTTTTGTTGTAGTTGTTAGGTGCCATTGTCATAGCAAGTCTATGTACAACAGAAGGAAACACTCCCTGACACTGTGCCATGTCCAGCACTATTGCCAGTGCTTCTCTGCTATTCACAGGGTTTTCAATGGCTGATTGTTTTGGGAAGTG
Source organism: Pedetes capensis (assembly GCA_007922755.1). Lineage (NCBI taxonomy): Eukaryota > Metazoa > Chordata > Mammalia > Rodentia > Pedetidae > Pedetes > Pedetes capensis. The sequence continues at coordinate 48,808 of VMDO01007659.1, read as the reverse complement.
GGCTGTCAGGTCCTTCTCCTAAGTGTACAACACCTGGTGTTCCCAGGAGGTCTCCCATCTAAGTACTAACCAGGCATGACACTGCTTAGCTTTGAGGTCTGACAGGATCAGATGCCAGGGTGGTACCACTGCAGGCCCAATGCTTTTATTAACATTATTTTTTAAAGTCTATATCTGGAAATAATATAAATGGCATTCAATGAGCAAATAATAGAATTAACTAATAAATTGTTGCATATTTGTTCAGTGGAATACAATATAGATTTGTAATTAAACTACCACTACACATAACATGAGTGACTCTCACCAACATAAAAATATGTTTGATTCTATTACTAAAAGGCTTAAAAATATGTGAAACCATTGGTACAAGTAGTGAGTTTGTGAGAGGAGTATCAACAATATTCTATTTTATGATTACATGTTGGTTACACTCTGCGAATATTCATCAAGCTAAACTCTGGCGAATTGTGCACTTTAATTGTGTGTATCATACATCAATTTAAAAGAATACTAAAAAAAATTTCTATCTGCTCCTGTTCATGTTCAAGTCCCTAAAGTGCTACATCATGGTGCATACTGAAATACTGAAGTCTGGAAATTTTTAAATGCTACCTAATTTTCACCTTGGATATAAAATTTTGCAGTATACATAGAACATTAACTTTAAGCAATAAATTTCCTTTTAAGTTTTGTGAGAAATCTGGTTACAAAAACCCTTCTAAATCACTGAATGAGATGACTTGTGGTGTAAGGGTATTTGTTATAAGCCAGAAAAATGCAGAGGGAATAGCAAATAAAAGTGAAGACTATAGAAATACAATACTAAAGTTGAAGAGAGCCTCTCTTCTTAACAACATTAACAACCATAATATAACCAGCACACAAATTAGAACTAATAATTCAAACACAAACCTTCCATTTTCTTCTTAATACTTTCTAATGTGTGTTCAATGAGGATTACACTCCTCCACCCCTAGATAAGGGCTGGGATTTAGCTCAGTGGGTAGAGCGCTGCGCTGCAGTCTCTGAGGCCCCGAGTTCAATTCCCAGCACCACAAAAATGGGAGAAGGGCCTGGCTATCCACTCCCAAGGCAATCCCGAAACAGTCAGTCATTGAAAACCCTATGAGGGTCGCTATGAGTCGGATACCGACTCGACGGCACCTAACAACAACAACAACCCCTAGATAAAAGCTCCACCAAAGCTCTTCTGCTCACTTTTAGGTATCAGACACTTCTATTTCACACAAACACAGTCTCAATTCAAATTCAGAATGCCCAGTCCAAGATACTAACCAAAACACTCCACTCCTTGATTAGAAATTCAATTTTCTCCTGTTCTATAGCTCAGGCCTCCTTTGGACTGAAGGCAGCTATATAGAAAGTAGTTTCTAGGTTTCCCTGCCTAAAGTTCCTCCCTCCCTTTTCTGTTGACTGCTAATCTCTGAGTATCCAGGGTAGGATCAGAGAGAGGAGAAGGTAAAGGATGGGAGGGCACATTTAGACGGCTCCAAGACCAGCAGGATTTATACTCTGAGCCTGATGGCTGACTCAAAAGCTGAGTTCTGTCTTGAACACTTGCACAATCCCTTTGGAGCTTTCCCATCCCTGCAGGGTCCCTCACTGAGGAGACATGTTTCCTAGGCTGCCTATACCTTGCAGACTCACCTTCTCTTTCTTTGGCCATTCACCTACTCTCCCCTAGAGGTCTCCCCTCTTTCTCTTACAGAAACCTATTTGGGTAGAACTCAAACTCCTCCTGACCAAGTTATCTATAGCTCCAGGCACATTTGCTCATGTTGAAGGCCTAATTATGGTCTTGAGATATTCACAGGAGATAATGCACTCCTGGCTTTGATAACTGATTACTAGGATGAAATGTTGATGCTACCTCTTTTGTACTGCCACAGGCTCTGTTAGCCTTCTCAGCCTACATTAGGTACCTGTGTTCTGAATTCCCAACTTCAGAGAGGAGAGAGCAAGCTCTCAGAGTGGCCTTCCTGAAGCTCCCTCTTAGGTTTGGGGGGTCCCAATGATCATTCTGGAAAGAAAGAAGGGACTTATGGTGTGTCCACAGCTTTCTCCACAAGCAAAATGTCCTCATCAAACCTTCTGCCCTTCCACTTCTTTTACCCTTTAAAAATCATTAACAAAGTCAGAAGTACCTATCTTTGACCAATTTCTTTGTAAACTGTGGGTTTCGGGATCTGGCTTTGGAACTTTAATTCTATTTAATTTGATAGCCTCAGTCAAAACTTCCATTCAAATGTTCTGTTATAGTCACATTTATTGAACCAATCACTATGCTAAGCATTACTTTACATTATCTTATTGTACCTTCATAACAGTTATATAAGGTAGGCATGGCTAAGCTTATTTTGCTACTCATAAAAGTGAAGAGGTGCCCCTGCCAGAATTCAAACTTGGGGCTTTGTGACTCTAAGATATTCCATGAACAGTGAGTTTCAGATAGTAGATGCAGTTGTTTATGACACCTCCAGTTTATGACAATAAAATTACATCTGCACATAAGGAAATTTTTACCTTGAGTCCTTTTTATTAAAATATAAAGGGAGGCCAAGCACAGTAGCTCACACATGTAATCCCAGTGACCTGGAAGGTAGGGGCAGGAAGATCGAAAGTTTGAGGCCAGAGGTAGCCTGTGTAACTCAATAAGACCCTGTCTCAAAATAAAAAATAAAAAATTGGCTGGGCTGCAGCCCAGTGGTAGAGCACTTGCAAAGCATCTGTGAGGCCCTAGGTTCAAACCTCAAGTACAACAAGTACTGCGTGTGTGTGTGTGTGTGTGTGTGTGTGTGTGTGTGTGTGTGTGTATATATGCTGGGGTTTAGCTCAGTTGGTAGAGGTCCACATCGCACTCTGTGGGGACCCAAATTCCATGCCCTGTACTGCAAAAATAGAAGGATGTGGCAATCCACTCCCAAAGCAATCCTGAAACAATCAGCCATTGAAAATCCTATGAAAGTTGCTATAAATTGGATCCAACTTGGCACCTAACAACTACATACATATATATATACATATGTATGTGTAATTTAAGAAACTGATGCTCTTTTTTGGAGGAGCTAAATATTCTCTCTCTCTCTCTCTCTCTCTCTCTCTCTCTCTCTTCTCTCTCTCTCTTTCTTTCTCTTTCTCTCTCTCTCCACAACGTGATAAAATATTAGAAATGTAGCAAAATATAAAGTATATCTGCAATTTATATAAATTATTGGCCTGAAAATTCAAGCCTTGCCATTTATCAAACAGAAAAGTGCATAAATTATAACTGAGATGTCTAGTAAGCTAATAGATCTGTAATGGGAAATGAGGAAAAGAAAAATATTCTTCTTTCTAAAACAATATGGACCATCTTCTGGTACCAAACTGAAGTGGAATTAAACACAAACTTACAGATGTCTTTTTAATGGACCACAAAAGATTTAATGGTTTCCAACCTAGAGATTAAGGTCAATAGGTGACTGAAGAATTAAAGTATGCTCTGTTTTGTCTTAATAAGGAATATGAACAACATTGATAGGGCTTTGGCAATTGCTGTTGATTATAAACAAAGGCTAAACAAATGTTTGCCAGATCTTTGTAGATATAAATTTAAGCTCTCAACTATAAAAACCAATATTTGGCAATGCATCTAGCTTTTTCAAGCGCAATAAAAGCAAATTTATTTAATAGGAAAAGCAATAGACTGGGAGATAGGAGACTCCCAGGTCATAATTTATTATATAACCAGAAACATATCATTCTCACTGTACCTTGATTTCTTCAGCATTAAAAATAAGAATAGGCTTTTTTTAAAACCTCCAGATTTTCAAATGTTTCTACCTTTGTGTTCAAACATTTCTAATGGCTGTTGCTTCCTTACCTGGACTCCTGATCTCTTTTTTATAGTCCTTTCACAAAACTTAAGTAATCCTCCTCTTGAAACTTTTGAACCCCACTTGGAAGTGTTCTTATAAGTTGTCTAGCAGCTAGCCCTATCCTCCAGTCTCAAGCAACCCCCTAAGCCAGCCTTTCCTATGTTCTTCACTGCTACCACATAACCCTCTCCTTGAGGCCAGGGACTGTGCTATGCTGATCCAATACTTGGAGCGCGGCACTGAGAAAAATTAACATAAACATCTATGAAATCTATGAACCAGTAATGACATTAACCCTTAGACTTGAAATGAAATATCAGTTTCTAAAGTACCTGCTGCGAAATTAAATAGGTAATTGTATAAATGCTTTTAAGACTTAACAAGACTACCCTAGAATCTAATTTTTAAAAGGAGGAAAATAAACTTCATATCAAGATATAAACTCTATTAGATAACAGTCTTTCAAGTCAATATCTAATTTCTTGATTTTTGGAAAATAATGAAGATATGATTATCCCACTTCTATCTAGAACCATGGACATTTATATGTGATTCATTCAAATTTTCAATCTAAGAAGACTGAACAATATATATTATTTAAAAGTTAAACCACATAAGCGATATCAGGAAAATTCAATACATTATAGTCAGGATGAAGGCACTTTAAATACTATATATATATACAAATATAAAATATATAACTTCCTTTAATAAGTGATTTTAATTTGTTGGCAGCAATTTCCACACACTGGCAAATTGTCATTCCAAATAAAATGAATATAAGGGTCTTATAACTTGGGAGAAATGAATTTGGTCTTCTTTTTATGGTTTTTTGTGATCTTTATTATCAAACCAAACCTATTCCAAATGCTATAGTCTATAAGTGAAAGATAGTGCTAGTACCATTCTCATTGTGAGTTGCCATAAGTTCAGATTAAACATTTTAGTAGTTCAACTGCAAAAAAATACGAAGCTAACTGTAAAATATAATGGACTCGTACATCAACAAAGCCAGTAATATCATGATTGAATTGAGTGATTAAGGGTTCTGAGATTACTTCTTTTCTTTCATTTACACTGTTTAACCTGGGGGGAAATGTTTCACCTGTCAACTGATTAATCTACCAGAACATGCCCAAGAATTAGGATTTATTGCAAAGATTTAGGTAAGCATGTATAAGGAATATAATAAAGTTTTGCTCATTTATTTCTGCACATTAACTTCCATATTGACTATATCACAGGTCACTTAACTATCTGACTACCTTCACACCCAAAGTAACTACTGGGGAGATTCATGTGATCTAGATGGGATCTGGTCCTCCTTGCCAAACCCAAATGTATTTTTGCAGTTGGTGAGAGGTACAGATACTGAACTTTCTCAAAATAGTAAGGTCTTGTTTTACATGGACTTACTTGGTAGAAAAGGAGGTTGTATGCTATTAAATAAAGAAGTTGTGAGCAAAATTGTGAGATTTTTGTTGCAAGCCATTTTCGAAAAACTCAATCCCATCTCTACCACACTGGTAACATATTATTCAGAATATATTAAATAATTATGAAAGCCAAGATATTCCAAAGTTATATTTTTGAAGGAATCTCCATAAACTGGTTTTGGAAACAATATAAGCATAGTTAGAGGTTATCTTTGAGAGACACAAAGATGCCTAGTCAGTTCAGTGAAAAACTATCAGTATAATAAGTAGTTAGGTATTTTATAAATAAACAAATGGATGATTGAGTAAATTCTCATTTTTCAGCAAGTCTTCCAGCATCATCTGGGCATAGCCTTATTTCTACTAACTAATAATAATGTGTTTCCATACTGAGTAAAACAATATGACTTCTTGATTGAGCAAAGGATTGAAAATCAAGGACTCACTGTCCTAATCTTATTCTGCCAGTGATTTGTTCTTTGACCTTAGGCAAGGAATTTCATTTCAGTTTCCTTATCTAGAAAATGAGAATAATGATCTTATCTATATACTCCCACAGGGATAGTTTGAGTGCTATTGTTCACAAAGAATGATAGATATTTCTAATGTGTAATGTGTGAATGCTGTATTACAATATCAGTATTACCAAATAGCATTGTCAACAAAAGAGAGACACTTCCAAAGTAACATTTTCCACTCTTTGCACAAGAATAGCTACATAACAGTGTCTACCAAACATATTCAGAGAAGTAATTGCTATTAACTCTAGGCGAGGGAAATCCTGTACTAATGAGCTCTTGTTTATTTGCTTTGTTTTTAAATGATTTGTTTATACTTTTCAAAACTATTGCTTAGAAAAAACCCACCTTAATAACTCTTTGTGCAACATACACTGTGACCTAAGAACTCATGCTGAGTTCTTTACCAATAATTAAATAACATTTAAAATACATGTTAATTGAATTATTATGTTATATCCCACATTAAAACAGAATTTAAAATACATACTCATTTTATACTGAATTTTCATTATACAGCAAACAGAGTAGGACTCTACGATGACTAATTTTGAAAAAGGAAAGTATATCTGATTTAACATTTTAGAGTAGCATAATGTAGACGTGTTGTTCTCTCCTTTTCTGGGGGGACAATTATCTACCAAGACCAACAAAACTGACTCATTTTATGTATTTGACTCAACTAGTAGGATCCTGTGGGGCACCTGGGTTCCAGCCAGGAACATTCAGTGTGCTGTGGACATTGCTCAGTACATAACACTATTAAGCTGGTGGACTGAGGTAGATTAAGATTCATTAGGAAAACATTAGGAAAATGTTGACAAAAAAAAAAAAGATTACTAAAAAAGCTGTTTAAGGATTTGGCTGTTAGCTCTCATGTCCTGGGGACTTCCAGGATAGTTACTGGCCTACAAATCTGGCTAAGGTTACTTCATAGTAATAGGCAAAATAATCAGTTATATTTGCAGGCAAAGTTGACTTTCTTTTCCATGCTACATAGCACAGAAATTTTGAGTCTGAACCACATATCTGTTCAAAGGCTTATCATATTTTTGGTAAAAATGTCAATCACATTCTCAAGACCCCTACACACTAACCCCTTACACAAATAGGCCTCCTCACACCCCTATCAATTTCTGGTTCCACAATTAAATTCCATTTAGCTGGTTCCTAAATTTCCAAAACAGTCAATTTTACTATTTGTATATCTGGTATCTAACACAGTGTAGTGCCTCTTTAAATTGACAATACATAATTGTAACATTGAATGTATGTTCAGCTATGTGAGCTGAAAATTGTCTATCACAATTTCATATGAAAATGGCATTTATAGCATCTGATATTACAGAGAAACACTCCAAAAAACAACTCGGTCTCTGTTCCTCTTGAGACACTCACTCTTCACTTAGTATTAAATCTGCAATAAATCACTAGAAATTAACATACTTGAATTATATTACCTCAGTTTCCTGCAAGAAATCTTTCACAGGGTTAAAATATAATGTGACATAGAGCCAGTTCTTCTACTTTTCAAAACTTACCCTAAGGAAATAATTCAAATATTTACATGCATTTATTTAGTTATATCCCTGCCTTGTTTCAGAAAGGTTCAGAGGCCTTGCATAAATTACAAAATATCTCAAAATAAAATAAAATTTCCAATAAGTGGATGGGAGCTGAGAGTATAGCTCAAATGGCAGAGTGCTTGCTCTGCATTTGCTCAATCCCCAGCACTAAAATATTGAGTTAAAAAACAAAAAATCTAGTGCTCTATTATAAAAAAATAAGTAATTGGATGAAGTAAATGGACAAAAATCAAAGGAAATAACATGACAACTCTAGAAAAAGACTAGTATGCTTCACACAGGTGTCTTCTAATGCCTGTCCAAATAAATGAAAGGTGGGGCAAGGATTTGGCCCTGTGCTTTTCTAGCAATTCACAGTAAAGAAAGAAACATATTCAGTTACTTAATTCCCTGAAGAAGATATTAACAAACTATTAGTCCAAAACACACATACACACCCTTATGCGTTTCTGGTATGAAAAAGGGAGATTTCTCATACAGATCCTCATAAAGAAAATATAGAAAGTGTAATAAGCAATATCATCAAAAATATTCTTAATTGTAAATACAAGAACACATTGCAAAGGATTGGTTTTTATAATGTCCATTATTGTGAGTCAGTTTCCAACAGGAAATTCAATGAAAGCATTTGTTTGGGACACTGAAGCAAATCAGTTAATCACCTAAGAGGAAAAGCGATATGCATAAGGGTGTTCAGTGCAGCATTTTTGTAGAATTAAATGACTGTTGAATTGTAGTAAATCTGAAAATTGAGACTTAATTGTAAAAACAAAATAACTATAAAAATTATCTACCAACAAGAAAATATATATAATGTATTAAGTGAAATAAGTAGAATATAAAATTTAAAAACTATCAGAATTGCAAACATGAGGCCATATCTAGCAGCTCACATGTCCTGGAGTCCATTATTGCTAAAAGAATCCAGCTGAGGTTCATTATAGAAATTATAATTACATATGGACAAATATGATTAAATTTTCCAACATAAAGATAACTATCATATTGGCAGCTTAGTGGGTGTTTAACTCCATCTCTTTTCCAAGGTAACTGTCTTAAAGATATATTGCCTTTAAAACAAGAGCACACACATAATACTTTCAGCCTTTTTTTAAGAGAAACAATATAAAAATTAAGCACCCAAATACAAAGTCTACATATTTTTCTCAAAATACTATCTAGTGTGACATCTGATATTCTTTTTATAAAGAAGCCATGAACCCATTTCTATTTGAATTTAATCCTTAAAATCACAATTCATCATGTCTTTTATATGCCAGTAAGGCTCACAATATGTTTCCCTTTTTGCCGTATCTGCCAGAGAACTCTTGGCTAAACTGACTTCTAAACTGTGATAATTATCTCCTCAAGATCCATTTCTCTGTACTTTTTCACCAATTTTTGGGTTTTTTAATCTTTAGTTGTATATTATACTGTGCTGCAATATTATAGTTGTTGTTATTGTTAGGTGCCGTTGAGTCGGTATCCAACTCATAGCGACCCTCATAGAGTTTTCAATGGCTGAGTGCTTCGAGATTACCTTGGGAGTGGATTGCCAGGCCCTTCTCCCATTTTTGCGGTGCTGGGAATTGAACTCGGGTCCTCAGAGACTGCAGCACAGCACTCTACCCACTGAGCTAAATCCCGGCCTACTGAAAATATCTTATAGCCATCAGTAAATGCATGCATAAATTAAATGATGAATAACCAAATGACATAGTATACCTCCTAAACATAACAAAGATTTTTTTTTCTGGGATTACAAGAGCATATCACCATGATCAGTGCAAGAATTTCCAGTGAAGCAAATCACACAACAATCAAATAAACTCGTTCTCTGGGATTTCTGTTCCCAGGTTTGAGGCTCCAAATTATAAGGTATTCTTCCAAAAGGATTATTTTAGACTAGATATTCTTTGAAATTCTGGTATTCTCATAAGGAAAAGACATGAGGGAAAGAAATTATGATATGTAAACTATAAGAAACTTTCAAAGAGATTTTTAAAAATTTTTTTCTTGCTGATGGGAAAAATCAAGCCTAGAGGTTTAAAGTAACCTATTAGTTGTTTGGGATTTAGCTCAGTTGGTAGAGCGCTGCACTGCAGTTTCTGAGGTCCTGAGTTCAATTCCCAGCACCCCAAAAATGGGAGAAGGGCCTGGCAATCCACTCCCAAGGCAATCCCGAAACAGTCAGCCATTGAAAATCCTATGAGGGTCGCTATGAGTCAGATACCGACTTGACGGCACCTAACAACAACAACAACAACAATTAGTTGTTTGTAGGGCTAGAAATCCACATCTAGTCATTGAAGGTGACCTACAAATGAGAGTTGGAACAGTAGAAACATTTAACCACTTTTTGCCTGTTTCCTGATTGAAGGAAAAAAAGGTGACAATTTATTAGTCTCTAAGTAAGATGCTTTGGGAGAAGGACCTGTCAACCCACCCCCCAAAACGGGGAAAAAATCAGCCATTGAAAACTCTATGAATAGCAGAGAAGCACTGACAATAGTGCCAGGCATGGTGCATTGTCAGGTAGTGTTTGGTCTGTTGTACATAGAGTCAAGGTGAGTTGGACACTGACTCAATGGTACCTAACAACTTAACAAGTAAGATATTACATGTTCCAAACTTTTCTGAATGCCTTTCAAAACTCTCCCAGAAGTCTCAGAAAGCCTTTCTCGTGATGTAAGAGAACTCAAGTCTAAATTCTCATTCTCCCTTTCCTTACTCAGTTTCAGTAATTAGTGGGCATGTTGAACAGACTGAACCTAAAAATCATGGGGGAATGTAATGAATAATAACTAAAATACCTTGAAATCAATTTTTATCTCATTTATCAATTTTTATCTCTGTTATGGTTTGGATCTAGAAATGTCCCCCAGAGTCTCATGTTTTGAATGGTTGGTACCCAGGGAAGCCATGTTCAGAGTTGGGGCCATTTAGTGGTGACTCAGTCATGAGGGCTCTAACCTCATCCATTAATGAGTGGATTAATCCACTGATGAATTCATAGATTAATGGGCTATACAGAGGTGGAAGTCAGTCTAAGGAAGTTGATCACTGAAATCATGACTTTGAAGGGCATATTTTGTCCCAGGTCCCTTCCTCTCTCATCTCTCTGCTTCCTGGCTGCCATGAGGTAAGCTGCCCCATCCCCTTCTGTCATGATGTACTGTCTCACCACAGGACCAGAAACACAGAACCAAGTGACCATGGACAGAAACATCTGTAACTATGAGACAACATAAGTCTTTTCTCCTTTAAGCTACTTTTCTCAGGTATTTTGTCATAGCAGCAGAATAGCTGACTAACACAATCTCCTTTACAAATGTTTATTTTTTAATATTAGCTAATTTACTTTCACACTATGATTTTGTCTCCTTCCATTTTTTTCAAACTTGATTTTACATATTCAAGACAACTATTGGTAATTTCCTAATTATTTATTCTCATTGCCAAAAATATATAGCTCTCATTCACAGAAATTCTATCAAATTAAATGATGACCCACAGTACAAGATGCTTCTGCTATTTATTTGTTATATACAAAGGGTATTAAGATGGCTAATTTCATGTGAAACTTGGGTGGGCTAAACAATGCCCAGATAGCTAGTAAAACATTATTTATGAGTGTGTTTGTGAGGATGTTTCCCAAAGAATTAGTATTTAAATCATTAAAAAAGACCCGCCCTCACCAATGTGGTCCCACATCACACAATCCACTGAGGGCTTGAATAGAACAGAAAGATTCTTATAGAGATAAACCCTCTCCTAATCACTGCCTCCACTTCAACCTCTTCCCTAACTATTCTTATCCATTCAGGGGTAAAACATGTGAACAACTGAATTACTCAGCACAATCTATCACCACTACTCTCCCCCTCCAAAGTCCAAAGTACACATTCTAATACAAGATGGACCAACAGCTCCATCTCTCTTTGCAGAAGGTAGTATTCTTCATGTATAATAATAAAAGCTCTTGTATTTTTATTGGGCACTTGCCTTAAACAAGCACTGTATTAAATGCTTTCTTAAGTACTATTTTGTTTAATCCTCATAGCAATCCTATGGGATATAAATATTATTTTTACTTTTTCATAGGGGAAGAAATTGAAACTTATGGAGTGTTATGGTTGAGATCTTAAATGTCCTCCAAAGGCCCACATGTTAAAGTTTTGGTCTCCAACTTGTGGCACTATTGAGAAATGGTAGAATCTTTAGGAGGTAGGGCCTAGGGGAAGGAAATTAGGTCATTGGGGGTATGTGTGCCCTTGAAATGTGTATTAGAAACCCAGCTCCTTCTCTCTGTCTTTGCTTCCCAACTGCCATGAGGTCAGCAACTTTTCTTTACCTCATGCTCCTGCCATGATGTTCTCTCTTGCTACAAGCCGCAAAGCAACAGAGCCAACAAATCATGTACTGACACCTCTAAACTGTCAAAGTAAACCTTTCTTCCTTGCAGTTAATTTATCTCAGATATTGTGTCCCAATGACAGAAAGATGACTAACACATGGACAGAGAAAGTAATTTGCTCCAGGACATGGAGCAGGTAAATATTAGTGCTATGGTTCCAAATCACACACTGAGACTGTGAAGACCATGATTTTAATCCATATCATCTCCCTCTATCATCAACAAGAAAGTATTTTTAAGTAGCTATCACAGGCACTTCTCAAGATAATGATGAGATTATAATAAGGCTGTTCATGAGGTCTATTTCTGCCAACTGACACCTTTTCCAGGGAAATAATAGGTTGACCATTCCCTCTTTGAAACATTTTATTCTATCTAATACCATGACTCCACTTTTAATCTTACTACTTCTCTGGTTTCTCCCCCTCCATCCACTCTTTCAATATTGGTTCTGACCTGGGACATCATATAATCTCTCAAACCCGTTCTTGATATTATTGCAGACCTTCAACTTCCACTACTGTACACAACATGTGATGACTCTGTCTCTGAAGTGCTGCCTTATTCACCTTTATATCCCTGCAGAATTTCAAATAAAACAAGTTTACAAAGTTAATTCACATTATTTTATTCTCTAAATTCCCTCTTTGCTTGAATTCTCCACTTCAGAGAATGGCTTCACCACCTTGAAAACCAGACATTGAAACTAGAGATTTGAGGGCAACCCTTGATTCCTTTTTATCCCTGACTTCTTATCTACAATTAGGCATTACATTCTATCAATCTGTCTTCCCCACTGCCATTGCCCCTCAGTATTTCTTCACTGGAATTTGTCCGTAAGGTTATATGCTACCTTTTCTGTCTCCAGCCTCACTATCCTTCTGTACTTACCAGAGTAGTCTTTGTAAAATGTAAATCTGAGCTTACTACTCCAGTCCTTAAACCTCAAGTGTTCCCACTGCCTGATGTTTAGAACCCATAAGAGTCCTCTGCTGCATCCTATCCTCAAGGTTTAAAAACTCATGTGTAGTTCCTTGAACATATTATTCTGCACTTGTTTAAATTTTTAACTATAGCTACACTACCGTTCTCTTTATGTATTACAAGCGAGTACATTTTGCAAAGGTAGGCTCAAGCATCTTTTCTTTCTGTAAGACTCATCATCTAAGCAAGCAGAGCAGCTCCCTTGGTCCTCAGAATCCCACTGTACATCTACCTCTACTAGTGAATTTATTCCACAGTATTGCTGCCATATATTTTCACTGTACCTCTTTACTGGACTTTGAGCCCTTCAATTGTAAAAACTACATCTAAGTTTCTGTATTATCCTAGTACCCAGTACAAAACTGTCTCATCATCATCATGACTAATATTTATTGAGCTTTTATGGTATGTCAAACATGGTGTCAAGAGCTTTATATACATTATCTCAGTGAATTCTTACATCAGCCACGATGTGGGAAAATGAAGCTAAATTAACTCAAATAATTTGTTCAAGGTCACTCAGGTATTAAGTGAGAAAGATGAGGCTGAAACTGAGATAATTTCAGATTGTATGATGTCTTAAGCATGGTAACCTATTGGGCCAATAAAAGTTTCTAAGATGGTTCCTCCTCTCTCAGCCTCTGGAATGCTGGGATTATATGTCACCATACCTAGCTCTAAACAATCAATTTTCAAAGCACTTTACTTACTTTTTGTTTTTGTTTTTTATCATTTTTGTTTTTTAAGACAGGTTCTCACTATGTAGCCCAGGCTAGTCTTGAACTCGTGATCTTCCTGACTCTATTTCCTGAGTGTTGGTATTATAGGCACATACCATCATGCCTGGTCATTTTTTTACATTTTATTTATTTACATTTACATTTATTTACATTTACATTTATTATTTACATTTATATTTATTTACATTTTAAACTTCCTTTATACTTTTAATATATTTGATTTCTTTTTTGTCTAATTAAACAAACCTTCTAAGATATCTAAATAATGCTTATAAATCTAACAAATTAAACTGAAAATTCATAGATTTTAAGGTGTCTTACATGTTTATTGTTGTCATTAGGTGCCACCAAGTTGGTGTCTGACTCATAATGACCCTGCGTACAACAGGCAAAGCACTATTTTCAGTCCTTCTCCACTATTCAAAGGCAGATTGTTTTCAATAGCAGATTGTTTTGGGGAGTGGGTTGCCAGGTCCTTCTCCCAAGCCTACAGCACCTGGTTTTCCTAGGTGGTCTCCCATCCAAGTACTAACCAGATCTGACCCTGCTTAGCTTCCGAGATCTGATGAGATTGTCTGCCACAAGGGTACAGCTGCAGACTCTTACATGTTTAGCATGGTATAAAAACAACAACAAAAAAGAGTTTTCAGCCCATGTTTGAGGAATGGGTAGATATACAAATGAATAAGGAATCTATAGAAGACTCAAATGTGGCCTATTAAGTTTTGATGCTTATATCTCTTATCTTTCCCCATATTCTCAGTTGAAAGATCCTATACCAATTTCTCTGCTCCCATTCAAACAAAATGTAAGTGTGGTAACTATCCAAAAATAGTTGAATTAGACTTCAAAGTATATAACCAAAATCCAATGCTATTGAGAACTCACTGAAGCCCATTAAATGCATTTGAACTACTTTTTGAAACAGAATTGTTTCAGTGTGCTAATTCAGCAATAATTTAGAGGTCCTCATTGTAAATTCACAGAACATGTTTATGTCACAGTTCAAGAAAGTTTCAATAAATTCATTCACAAGGTCTTAAGGATGGAACACCACTTGATGGTGCTAATGAATTCATCCTAAGCTTTTTCCTTGAGAGGCAGCATGGTAGGGAAGAGCCTGGACTTGGTCTCAAGAGAGCTGTGTTGAAACAACCTCAACTACTAACCTGCAAAGCAATTTACTCATCATCATTAAACTTCACTTTCCTCATCTGTAAAGCAGAAAAAAACTCCTTGCAGGGTCATTATAAAGATAATAATAAATATGCTTCAATAAGGGCCAGTGTCCCATGCATGGTAGCTACTGTTACTGTTTCCAAAAATCCACACAAACCAAAGAACATGGTGCATGCCTGTAATCCCAGTGACTCTGGAGGCCAAGGCAGGAAGATTGTAAGTTCAAGGCCAGAGGCAGCCTGTACAACTAAGCAAAACCCTGCTTCAAACAAATAAAAAAAAAGTAAAAAAAATAGGCACTGGTGATACAGCTCAGTGGTGGAGCACTTGACTAGCATGGGGAAGACCCTTGGTTCAACCCCCAATAGAAAGGGAAAAAACACACATGAATGACACCACTCAGCCTTCCCTTTCCATGTGTGGGCTCTCCTTGGATGATTTCTTTTCCTCAGCCCTTTCAGAGAATAGGAAAAGAGATGAAGATAGAGAGGGAGACAGAGTAGGGGTAAAATACTGCAACTAAGAGTTTAGTAATGCTTTAAAATACATGATTCTACAATGTGTATTTTAAAAAGCAATGACAAATGAAATCTCTACTTTATATTCCTTTATTAGTTTACAAAGCCTTTTTGCAGTTTTATTTATTGTATGGTGAGGTGATTGCCCACAAAAGTTCTGAGACAGATTGCTATAACTCTCAGATTCTTTCTTCTCTAGCTGTGTGACCTTGGACAAACTACTTAAATTTCTTTATGCCTCAGTTTCTTCATCTGTAAACTTGTGATAATTATGGAACCTACTTCATAGGGTTGTGAAAATTAAATACACTGACACATGTAGAGAAGTTCAAGACAGTGCCTGTCAAAGACTAAGCACCACATTGTTCATTATTATCAACTGCAGAATCACTAATGGGAGAATCCAAATGAAACTCTGATGACCTTATCCTTCGAGCCAAAACAATCTTAGCATAAAATTCTGCTTGCAGGTTTCTTTCAAATCCCAATGTAAGGAAGCAATCTCCATTCCTACTCCAACTCATCATTATTGTTTTTAAGTGCCATCCAGTCAGTATCCGCCTCATAGCCACCCTACGTACAACAGGCGAAACAATCTTGTTAATGCTTCTCTGTTATTGATAGGGTTTTCAACAGCTTATTGTGGGGAGTTTTGGGGAGTGGGTTGTCAGGTCCTTCTCCCAAGCCTGTTGTTCCCACATGGTCTGCAATCCAAGTACTAACCAAGCCCAACCCTGCTTAGCTTCTGAGATCTGACAGGATCAGATGCCACAGTGGTACAGCTGCAGGATCATCATTATTGTGTACAGAAAAATAAAGTGTTTTCTTTGATTTTGACCATTTGCTTAATTTAATAAAAGCCAGAGTAACACAACAAATAAACAGGTGTCTTTCCTATATGAGTGTGTCTATTCTGTGTAGTTGGCATCACACCTTCACTGCCAAGTAGGCTGTAACTTTGTGAGGCAAGGACTGTCATGTTTTCCATTGTAGCCCAGTTCTCTAAATATTCACAGGCACAGGGTGGGCACTAAATAAATGTTTGATAAATGAATGAATCCCCAGTTCTTTCATGTTTGAAAGTTCTTTTTGTTTAGGATTGTATCTATAACAGACATCCAGAAAATGCTGCTCACTATAATTACATACAAAGAATAGTGTAATTTTTGCTTTTCTCCCTTCTTTTATGCTTTTGCCTTTTCCATATTTTGCTCTTCACAAAACCTTTTTACAAACATCTACAGGTGGTAAGAATATACCTCTGCATGGAGAAGAGATTGAAAGAAAGTCCCTGCTCTGCTGAGACAAATAGGAAAATAAATTTAGTCCCTGTCATGCACAGGCTTTTAAGACAACAGAATACTTTCTGAGATTGTTCTTTCTGTGCCAAATTTTGAATATATTAATGCAAAACACATTTCTAAAATGCATTAGAAATGACTTCATGATTGATGTGATGCTGATAAATAGTTATAAATTAGCTAATATGCATACATCATTTTAAATACAAAAATTTAAATTGGAGCTATTGTTTTATGAATTAGGATTGCAGATTTTTCTCTCACTTTTCATATACTGAACACATTTTGTATAGTGATAACTACATAGAAACTAGATGTCTAAATCATTAAGAAAATTTAAACCTTGGGCAATCTTTTAAGATTAATAAAGTAAAACCACTGCCAATTGAGTGTGCTTTCATTTATAGCACAAGTTTCTAGACATTTCTTGAAAGTACACATTTTTCCCAACTCACATCACATATGTTTTCCCTTCCTGTAAACCAATGGGTCACAAAAATTAGAAACAAAACAAACAAACCCAAACCTCCTAAAGTGTTGCATTTTAATTGCATAGTGGAATTTTATTTCCTGACAGGCCACAAAAGGGAGCATGTGCTTGAATTAAAGCCTTCCAATGGTTGGAGTTGCCTAGTGGGGAGGAGAAAGAAGCTGCCCCAGTGTTTGGGATTTAAAAATGAAGGGTTCACATATAGTGATTATGCAATAAAGGAGGAACTGTAATGTCTATGGGTTATTGGCTTTCATCTCCAGAGCCAAGATGTTTTGAATTCTTGTTCAAGCCAGAACTCACCCTTCTCAAATGTTCTCCCTTTTTCTCTTTGCCACCCTCTATCTTCCACTGCTTATGACTTTTGATCTTCCTTCTTTTTTTCCATCATGAGATCATTAACTTTATGTGTTATCTGGGCCCAAGAACTACAGAGACATGTCAATCTCAGTTCTGGAACTGTCTTAGTATCCAAAAATACAGCCCATATTGAATTTATCATAACTACATTTATAATACATGCAATCCATACTTTTGTTAGTTATTCAAGCATAATGGTGGTAATGAATGAACAATTTACAGATCTACATTTTATTTTGTAAAGGGTTAAAAACTGAATCACAGAAAATAATTCCCCATTCTTAACTTACAGGGCACCATATGATGTTTCAAAGTAAGAAATGGACATCTAAACAAAAAAATAACTTCTGTACACATTACCTTCCACAACTTTCACTCACTAGTAGGTACAGTGCTGATTATTGTCTCCTCTCCCCTGTAATTCCTTCCCTTATTCATCCCTTCCAGAAAATTAATTATTCTCTTTTCTGGGTTCTTAAAGCCCTGTGCATATAACTTAATTATTACACTTGACCCAGTATAACCTTACATAATTATATCTTATAGTAAAAACAAATTAAATTTCTATGATGAATGAACAAATAGGGGAATCAGTTAATAAGTAAATCACTAAAAATAGTTCAAATATTCCCCCCAACATTTCTGAAAATTCCTTTTCTGTATTCGTGTTAGTCAGTTTTTGGCAGTGTGACAAAATCTTGAGATAAATTTAGAGGGAAGAGAGATTTATTTTGGCTCACATTTTCAGCGGATTCAGTCTATAGTTGGCTGGCTCCATTGCTTTCAATCCTACAGGGAGCAGAACATCATGGGAGAAGGGCACAAAGGAGGAAGCTGCTTGTGTCATGGCAGCCAGGGAAGGAGGAGAGCAGGATGAAGGGGCCAGAGAAAAGACACACCCTTCAAAATCCTGTGTGCACCCTTTAAGATCCTGTGTGCCTATTTTCTCTGAGGCCCCATCCCTTCACAGCTCGTGCTGCTATGAACTCATCAAGGGGCTAATCCATTGGGGAAATGAGCACTCGGAGGTCCAATACTTCCCAATGCCCATCGGCTGGCAACTAAGCCTGGAACACATGAACCTTTGGGGGAGACACTTCATATTCAAACCACAACAATATGAAAACAAGGTGAGGCTGGGGGAAAAAGGTCAGTAGTATCCTTGTAAAGCTATCCAACCTTCATAAACAAGCATTTAAAAAAAAAAAAAAAAACCTTCTACATGTTACACATGATGTGAAGTACTGAATATCTTGCTCAAAGGAAACACAGGTTAGGAAGACCAGAATGTAAGACTTAATCATGCAAAAGCCAGTGTGAATCTTTCAGGAGGCACAGTGCAATTTAAGGTAATATGGAAAAATGAGGCTGGAAATGGGAAAGACTGGAAGAGCTGGAAGAGGCTGAAATGGCAAGGCGAAAAGGAATGTATGTATTTTGCAAAACAGAGCTATTGAAGAATGAGAAAAATAATTAAATACAGTACTAATCCCCATTGTATCAAAGAGTAAATAAAGCACCAGAAAAGACATGTGGAGAGATTTGAGTATGCACTTTATAATATATGTTATTGTATCAGTGTGAAATTTCCTTAGGTGTAATAACAATATTGCACTAACGTAGGAGAGCATCTGTAATCATAGGAAATACATAGCTTTTTTTAGACAGAGCCTTGCGATGTAGCTCTGGTTGACCTCAAACTCACCATCCTCCTGCCTCAGCCTCCCAGATGCTGGGATTACGGCACATAGCCAACATCTACAGAAGAACATACATATTTACATTATAATTTTCAAAGTTGAAGTGATGATATGATGATGAATACATATGAAAAATGGAAAGATACAAAGTAAATGTCACAAACTAATAACAGTTTGTGAATATAGATGAAAGTATGCAATTTATCAATTCTGTCAATAAAATGTATCTTTGAACTTAATAAGTTAAGGAGGAAATGTATATTTATATTGATTTTTGGTATTTAATGATCTGAAAAAGAATTTCTGAGGCCAACTCAATTTTTATTCTTTTGTAATTAATTTTCTTTCCCAGAGGCTCACAGAATTTCATTTGTCCTTGATATTAAAGTATTTTGAAAAGACACCTTAAGTATAGATCTTGTCACACATTTTGCTTGTAACAATGATTCTTTCTAATCTGAAAATGTAGTTTTTTTCAAAGGCCAAGGTAACTTTTTTTCTACTGCCTATGTTTATTCTTGTTTTCATTTAATTATTCTAAGAAGCTTCAAAGATGTCTTCTTTTGCATCATCTGTTCTCATAAACTTGAATCTATTTGTCTTCTCTCTCGAGTGTTTTTCAAGTATGCTTTCTTATCACTAAATGCTTTCTACAGTGACAATTTTGCTGTTTGCTATCTCCCATCTACTGACTTTTCATGCAGCATTTTATGCCTCATTTTATAGAATTTGTGCTTTCCTGTATTCTACGATTTCAAGTCAAATTCTTTCAAATTTTTTCTTCTGTTCCGTTTTCTCTATATCTTGAGGTTATTACTTGTCATTTTCTATACTACTATCTTTACCAAACCATGTTGTACAAAAAATGGTTCTATAGCTAAGTATTTAGGAAATTCTGTACTGAAAAAGTTTAATTGGTTTGTCATCAGAGACTTTAACATGCTTTGTTGATTCAGGGCAGAGGCCTGGAGTGTTTTAGTGTACTTAAATTCTGAACACTGTTCTCCAGTACACTGTTGATTTATCAAAGAATTCATGTTTTCATTCACAAATTGGGAAAATCTGTTCCTGTGTATCCAGAATCTCATGATTTTTTTTTTTTTCAGTACTGGGGGTTGAACCCAGGACCTTGTGCTTGCATGTTTGCAAGTGCTAGACCTCTGAGCTGCACTCCCAGCCCATTTTTTTTTACTCTTTGAGACAGTGTCTCTCTAAGTTATGCAGACTGCCTCTGGTCTCGAACTTACCATCCTCCTGCCTCCACCTCCCAAGCCCCTGGGATTACAGGTGTGTGCCACTGCGCCCAGCTCACAATTAAAAAAGAACAAAACAAAACAAAAATACTCATCTTTGCGCTTCCACAAAGCTTCCAGAGCTGGAGTAGTACTGGCCAGGTGCAGGGCTCCTTGCTTTGTCACTCAGGAATAACTTTTACACAAAGGCAAGTGAAAGCAGAGAAGTTTTATTTAAAAGGGTAGAGAAGAAAAGGCTTCATAGTATGGAGGGGATCCTGAAAGTGGGTAGACAAAGTGAGGCAGTTATCTAGGGGTGTACAGAATTATCCAACCCTCATCTTACCCCCCAATTGGCAATCAAGGATCTCCCCTTGATTGCCCAAGTAATGACATCTGGTTTCACTCTTTATTTGAATGTCACTCCTAAATTGGTTGCACTTAGCCCCTCACACACACCCCCCACACACACCTGATGGTCGTCTTGAGGCAGTTAAGGCAGTTACCCAAGGACTATATGAACAAAGCTCACTCTCTCACCTGGACCACCTATTAAGATAGAACTCTCTCTGCTATAGACCATTGGCAAGGAAAGGCCTCTCTCTCTGGATTCAACTAGCAACACAGAAGCATCTCTCCACTGAGACCAGAACGACTAGACAGGACTATCAAGGAAAGACGCACTACAAGCAAGCTGAGGAAAGCCTCTTGGACCCAACACCAAGAGGCTGAAGCTGAGGACAGTCTCTGACCCCAGCACCAGAGGCAAAAGAGCTACAGCTGCCCTTGAGGCAGTCTAAGAGCTGTAGCACTTGTAAACTGTACACTTTGGGTTCCTCTCGGCCCTTGTCAGGGCAGAGGGACAGTAAAGAGCTACATGGTCCCCTAAGGTAAAGCATCCGGAGGCTTTTCCTTTTTCCCCTCTCATGGAGTTCCCGAGGGCTGCAGGAGTCCATGCCCCTCACTGGAGGATCCTGAGTGGGTTATGCTTAGTTATCTGTGTGTGTGGCCATGCCTCCCATCTGAACATAGGGGCCAGACCAGCAAGGAGTACACCCCACATAGGGGTTTTATAGTGTTTTTTTTCCCTCTGGACTACACTTCCTGTGGCTGGCTTTAGTATAGTGGTTCTCACTTAGGGGGTACCTTTGTGTTGTCTGAAGGAGGGGACTTTCTAAAGGAAATGAACTTTATGGTAGCTTAGTTGAAACCCATGTAACATAACAATTTCTTTGTTAATGCTTTACTTCAGTGGCCTTCCATTCCCAGGCCTTGTCTGTTGATTTGACCCTTTCATTTGAATGAAAAAAAAACATCATATTAGAGGACAGGTTCATGTGTTCTTTTCCTATCTATTTGGATGAGTGAACATTTCCTTCCAGTAGCTCATAAATAGCAGGACTGCTAATGCACCAAGCCCCTAAGCATATGGCCAATGTCAGGCAAACATGTAACTCCCAGTTTGCTGGAAGAAGGGTGGATCTTCTCCCACTCTACTGACATGCCTGCTGGCTATAAGAAACAGAATTCAATACTCTGTAATTGCTAGGGCCTAAAGGTTTGCGCCCTTACCTATCTGTGAGTTTGTTGTGCTGTGAGGGCTTGCATCTTGCTGTGATGCTGAAAGCTATGCCACAGATATTTCAAACACCAGAAGGGGCATCCATGGTGGACAGGTTTCAGCTGAGCTTCCAGACTAAACCACACTAGGGAGAAGGACCCAGCAACCTACTCCTGAAACAATTGCCTTTGAAAACTTTATGAATAGCAGAGGAACACTGTCAAATATAATGCCAGAAAATGAGCCCCCTAAGCTGGAAGGCATTCAAGAAACAACTGGGAAAGTGTTGCTTCCTCAAAGTAGAGTCAACCTTAATGATGAAAATGGAGTAAAGTCCCTGGGACTTCCTTTTGCTGATGTGGCATGACTCAAAATGAGAACTATAGTGGCTGAAACAATGGGCTCAAACATAAAAAGATCATGTGCATGGCCCAGTACTGGGTAGTATTTCATTCTGCTATACATAAATAGGGTCACTATGGGTCAGATATGACTCCATAGCACCTAACAACAACAACAAAGGTTTGTCCACACACAGTCCACTTACATATTGAATCCCAATCCCCAATACAATGGGTATTTGGAGGTAGGGCCTTTGGAAAATAATTAGGTTTAGAGGAAGTCATCAGAGTGCAGTCCCCTGATAGGATTATTGCCCTTATAAGAAGAAGAAGCCATCAACAGCCTCTCTCTGTCTCTGCCATGTGAGGACACAGCAAGAAGGCAGCTGTCTGAAGGCCAGGAAAAAGGCCCATACTAGGCACCAATTCTTCTATCACCTTGATCTTGAGAAATAAATGTTTGTGGCTTTAAACTTCATCAAACTGACTAGGACAGGAATGCTGAGAGGTTAATCAGAAGAAAATGTGAAAACAATCACAAGAGAGCAGTGCTCTTATGTTCTCTTCCTGAAGGTCAGTTTTACATGCCAGTCTATAACACTCTATCATCACTTCTTTATTTTCCACGGTAATCTTATTGACTGGGCTGGAAGCTGCTGTCCCACTTGGATGTTCAAAATAGGGTGGAGGGCATGTATGTCCACCTAAGGAAGACCCAATGGCTAAGTCAGTTCCACATAAGAGGAGAGACTGCCTGGGTTCCTGGTAACTGCATCTTTTGCCTCTGTAGTGCAGGGACACACCCTGAGCACAGGCCAAATCATCTTCCTGCCACCTTCTTGACTATCATCAATCTGATACCAACATCAAAGTTTGCTCTAGCCACTCATAATATCTGGGTTCATCCACATTCCCACAGAATCTGGGAAAATATCCAGATTCTAACACAGTACTCATGGATAGAGTTAGTTTACTATAAACTAAGTAAGTTACTATAAACTACTGTAATTCTGCATCTCTCACATTTTCAAATAGTTGAATAGAAAGTAAAGGGATAGTAACTTTAAAGATTGTTAGCTCGATACTGTCATAAATCTACAAATACAATGTACCCAGGGCCTTGCACATACAATGTAAGATAAAATGTAAATAAAGGATCTATTTAATTTGGCAGCTAAAAAAATGAAAAAAAAAAAAAAAAAAACAAGGGAGTATATTATACCATGAGTTACAAAGTGATAGAAATTTCACTGACCTCTATACTACTTATTAACTCCCTACTTATTTAATATCTAAAATTGGTTCTTATAGCATGACATTCAAAGGGAATAATATACATCATCATTTCTTTGTTGTGCTTTCCTTCAAATAGCTTAAAATAACAATACATGAAGTCTTTTAAATAAATAAAACAAGGTAAGCAAAATAAGACTTCAATAAGTCAACTTGAGAAGTTCACAGATAAGCAGAAGAATATACATAAGCCCCATAAAGAATACTATGGTTTCTAGAAATATTACTCATAGATTTTCAATAAGAGATTTCTCCGTGAGCCAATGCCTTAGAGAAAAATTTATTTTGCCTGTGCATCTATATATGTGTCTGTAGACACAAATGCAGATATATGTACTACATAACAAAATATTAATTTAACTTTATAAAGTATTTAAAACACTTGAAATGTAGCTTATGAGTGCTAATGTTAAGAAAAAACCACATATGTCATAACTCACAAAAAGTCACTTGCTATTATAGTCAATGATATTTGCAATTAAGCTGAACACAACTAAATTATGACTTTAATTAAAAGGCATTTTCTAAGATGGCACCAATATGTTTAAAATTTAATACACTTTATATGAGATACTGGAATTATTAACATAAAATTTCCTTTCTGCAGTATGTGCACTTTTTAAAAAGCAAAACATCTTTAACCAGTATCAAAATGCCTCCAAAATCCATAGAAGTTTCATTACATAATAAATTCAAAGAGCAATTTTTTTTTCCAATCTTTTAATACTTGCCCCTACTTGGACTATACAATTATATTTACATTCGTGGCTAGGAGTAATAGAATTACTGATAAACACTAGTAGCCACAAGCTCCACATTAATTTTAAGTGAAGAATGAATGGATGGTTCAGGGGACTGATAATGAAACTCAAAGACTTTTCCCACTGTGCCAGAGTCAGATTTAAATGACTCAGCAGATCTGGAAAGCCTGGAAGCAATAATGGTAGCTGAGGGGTCTTGTTAAGCAAGTCTGGGTCTGAGCTTCATGTCTGGCAGAGAGATACAGGATCTCACTAACAAGTAAGATTCTTTTCCAATTTGTCTCTTCTACAAAAGTCTTACTACCTGGAGGAAACTGACCTGTCAAAGTATGGAACTATCTTTCTAAAAGAAGTCTGAAACAAATAGATAAGAGGATTATATGTGTTCTTAAATGGCCCAGACTCAAAAGAGATTTAAGGAAGCAACAATAGACTTGCTTATATTTGCTCCTGGAGACTACAGCACAGAGGGGAGCACTTAAGTGCCCATTGTTGTTACAAAACTACTGGAAAACCATGGCAATAAAAGAGAAGCATGAAACAGAAGTAATAAAAATGATTCTTCTGCTCCAGGAAGTTATAATCTACTTTGTAAAGCACATGTTAACCCACAGTGAAAGTTTGTTATTAGGTACCATGGAGTCAAATATGACTCATAGTGACCCTATGTACAGCAGACAGAAACACTACACAATACTGTGCCATGCACACAATCTTTTTATGTTCAAGCCTGTTGTTTCAGCTACTGTCTTTCTTCTCATTTTGAGTCATGTCACATCAGCCAAGGGAGGTCCAGGGCCTTTACTCCATTTTCATCATTAAAGTCAACTCTACTTTGAGGAATCAAATCTTCCCTAGTCATTTCTTGAATGCCATCCAGCTGGGGGGGGGGGAGGCTGCTCATTTTCTGGCACTGTATTTGACAGTGCTTCTCTGCTAATCATGGCATTTTCAATGGGTCATCTTTTCAGTTGTGGGCTGCTGGGTACTTCTCCCTAGTCTGTCTTAGTCTGGAAGCTCAGCTGAAATCTGTCCACTATCAGTGGCCCTGCTCATATCTGAAATACTGGTGGCATAGCTTTCAGCATCACAGCTACATGCAAACATTCACAACACAACAAGCTGACAGTGAAAGAGTTGCTTATAAGTTAGTGACCCTTTAAATATGTATATTCAATGTGAAGGTTACAACACAAGAGGATATGCACTTTTTCTAAGGAAGCTGTTGTTCTTATTACTTTCTGAGTTGCCAGGTCTGGATCCACTCATGATGGGTAGACAGAGTCCCCACATGAGGAAGAGTATCTTTAATAAAGTCATCAAAGGGAAAATCTACCCAAAAGGGAAAAAGTACCTTCTGCCTCAGAGGGAAAGTCTTCTGAAAAGGGAATAGTACCCCCAAAAGGTCTCTTCATGGAGAGGGACTTGGAACCTTATCTTTTCTTTTTCTTAAATTTTAATTGGTTACTATTGTAGATTTCTGGAAATATTAATGAAAAATAATCTTCTGGGGCAATGCTAATTCAAGATTGGGAGTTGACAAACCTCAGGCTTCCTTGAATGGGAAATCCCTGAATGACTTTCAACAGCGGTAAACTCCTTAAACAAAAGCCTTTGTACCAACAGCTCTACAGTAAGCAGATCATTTTGATAAGATAAAGCACCCACTTGTCATAACAATGGACTCAATGGGGTGACACACAAGTGACAGTTAACCACCCTAAATTCCTGCATAAAGTTAAGAATAGTCAATTGTTACTGAAAATGTAGATCCTCAGGTCTTCTTGGTTTATCTCTCTGAGTTCCTTTTCCACTTTGATTACCACCTAACACTCATGTGACGATTGATCAGGTGATTGTTGAATCCATCAATGCAACCAACTTCCTTGTCCTTTTTCTGACCTTTCATAAGATTTAGTGAATTGTAATTCTGTATAAAGAGGCTGGGTTATCTGGAAATAAACGGAACAGATTCACACTGCCTCCGAGCTGCTGTGTCTGTTACCCATTGCTGACTCCTCATCCGCCTTCGGGACACCCTGGATTTTAGGCTGCAGCTGGTCTGTGGCACTGAGTTGCCTTCAGAATTAACTTATAAGGCATTAACTTATGAAATATTTATAAAATTATTAAGTCCCTGGTATCTCTCAGGTTAGTCATCCATATTACCCAGGAAGTTGCTTCAGATAACTCTGGCCACTTTCAAATACTCAAGTTCCCTTTAATGAACACAAAATTGCCCCAGCCAAGGAATAGCACATGCTGGTGTTTAGCTCACTTGGTAGAGTGCTGCTCTTCACTTTCTAAGGACCCTAGTCCTGCCAAAATGGGAGAAGGATGTGGCAGTCCACTCCTAAAACAATCCCAAAAAACAATCATCCATTGAAAACCCTGAGAGTCACTATGAGTCAGACTCAACTCGATGGCACCTGAGATGACAGACACAAGGGATAGCACATAAATATTACACAAAGTTACTTTCCTTCTGTAAAGATAGTTCTACCATTTGTACAATACTTCGAGCAACCATAATCAATTACTCTGAAGGATGAAACATTCCTTTGGTTTTTAAATTCCAGTATATTTATTTTTAAATCAAATTATGTCACCAGAGACATATCTTATATTCTCAAGACATATCTTATATTCACAGCACTGGACACCATGGTGTGCACCTCTAATTCAACAACTTGTGAGGCTATGGCAGGAGGATCACAAATTGGAAGCCAAATGCAACCAGCACAAGATAAAAATGTAAAAAATGGGCTAGGGGTACAGCTCAGTGTTAGTGCACTTGCAAAGTATGTGTGAGGCTCTGAGTTCTACTCTCAAGTACAAGAAAGAAAGGAAGAAAGGAAGAAAGAAAAGAGAAATAAAGAAAAGAAAAAGAAAGAAGAAAACAACTTCATAGCATCATGAACAATTATTATAAAGCTCTTGCATACTCCATGGAACATCCATGTTCAACATAATGAAATTTTATCAGAGAAAATTCTCTACTCAAAATTGGTAGAAAGAACCCTGAACATCTTCTGATTCTGAGGATTGCCCAATTATTCTTTGATCAATTAAACTGAGTTAATTTTTTTAAAGAAAAAAATAACTCACAAAAGAGATAATGGCTACTAGGATATCCACCCACAAGTGCCTCAAACCCCTCAGAAGTTACTTCCCCTGATCCCCTCTCTCTTCTCTCTATATATCTCTTCCTATACATCTCATCTGACCAAAGCTACCACTGCCCCCAAATCACCCAAGACAAAGATCTTACAGCCGTTCTTCATTCTTCTTTACTCCATAGCTGATCAACCTCCAATTACTGGAGGGTCTGTCTTCTAGTTCTTACCTCCATTCCCTTCTCTCCATTTCTCCTAATTCTATCCTGGTTCAGGCTGACATTTGTGGAGACAAAATAGGACTGTCTGGGAGCTCTTCCTGGAGGACCCACTGAGCTAGACCTGCCATCACCCCTGACCCCAGCAAGAGGCTACCCCTGACCTCAGTTCCCTACAGACCTGTTCTCAGTGAGAGGAGCTGCAGTTTCCCACAGCATCTGAAGCCCAGAGATTCCAGACTTTCCAAACAATCCTGCAAATAGTTGAAACTAAAATCAGCCTGCTTAACAAACCCATCTTTTTATCCCTACTCCTAGAGCCACCACTCCTGCCCCATAAAATAAAAGAAGGAGAACAGAGGGAATTGTTGCTTTGGAAGATGCCCTGTGCTAGAGCAGAGACTGGGTGTGAAGCACACTGAGCTTGGAGCCCATTGGTCTTCTCTTCAGAATGCCAACAACATCTGCTGCCTTGCACCTGTGATTTTAGACAGCAGCAGGCGCTGCCACTGTGTTTGTTCCTCTCACTTCTCCCTGGACTGCTGTCTGCAAATCTCTCATCCATACCTCATATCCAAAGTACCTATCAAAAACACAGGTCAGATCATGTCCTTCCCATCTAAATCTTTCTTCTGCAGAATAAGCTACAAAATCCTTGGCACAGTATACAAGGCCATGAACATTCTAGCTCTGGCTTTCCTACTCATTTTCTGCTATTTCTTCCCTCCTCCATACACATAGGCATGCATACACACACACACACACACACACACACACACACACACACACACACACACACACACCTGCATTACCCTCCACCCTTCCTGCCATTCTACAAAATAACCAAATTTGCTCACAACTCAGTGTACTTGTGTTTGGCAGAAATAAACATTTCCTGCCACCTTCAATCCCTATGATGAACAAATAACCCAAGAAGCTGGACTTTACAAAGAAGAACATGGCATCACAATTGGAGGAAGACACATTAACAACATGCATTATGCAGGTGACACAACTTTACTTGCCAAAAGTGAAGAAGGCTTGAAACACTTGATGACGAATATCAAAGAATACAGCCTTCAGTATGGACTGCACCTCAACATCAAGAAAACAAATGGGTCAGTAAGCAACTTCATGATAAACAGGGAAAAGATTGAGGTTGGTCAAGATTTTGTTTTACTTGGTTCTACAACGAACACCCACAGAAGCAGCAGACAAGAAATCCATTGGGAAAGGCTGTTGCAAAAGACCTCTTTAAAGTGTTAAAAAGTAAAGATGTCACACTGAAGACAAAGGTGCACCTGATTTATACCATGCTATTTTCAGTCACATCACATGCTTGTGAAAGCTGGTTGCTGAATAAGGGAGACAGGAGAAGAACTGATGCTTTTGAACTATGGTGCTAGAGACAATTATTGAATACTCCATGTACAGCCAAAAGAAACAACAGATCCATCCTAGAAAAAGTACAACCAGAGTGCTCCTTGGAAACAAGGATGGCTAGACTGTGTTGTACATATTTTGGACATGTAGTCAGGAGGGACCATTCCCTGGAGAAGGACATCATATTTGGGAGAGTGGTGAGTCAATGAAAACAAAAAAAAGGAAGACCCTCCACTAGATGGATTGACACTGCCTCCAACAATGGGCTTAAACATGAAAAAGATTGTGTTTAAGTCACAATGTTGGGAAGTGTATCATTCTGTGGTACATAGGGTCGCTATGAGTTGGACTTGACTTGACTGTTGTAACAACAAACTTGATGCAGAAAACAAATCCTCCCTCCCCCATGAAGCCACCTCTGACTCTTCCTGAGGGACTTGGCCCTCACAAGACAACTGTGTTATAATTCTCCTTTAGACTGAATTCAGGTACTGTCCCCTGCTGACCTCCACCACTCTTCACCTAGCAGAGAGTTTAGCACATAGTAGGCACTCTGCATGTTTGTTAAAGAAATAAAAGAATGCATAAATAAATAATGTCAGCTCCTATACGCATGATTGATGAGATTTTTTTGCTTTATGTTTTTAATGTATTCATGTTTTCAAGTACCTTCAATCTATTTTCTCTTAAAAGGGTTTCTCTGAGGATGAATCTGGAAGTCTCTCTACTACCATGTAGGTTTTGATGTGTAGAGTCACCCGAAGCAAAATAACAATGTACAAAGCAGAATTTTCTCTAAAAAAAATTCACCTGCAGTTCAGTGCTAGTCCCCAAAGTGCACTTTTCTAAAAGGGCATTTAAACAAGAAAATAAATGCTTTATAGGACACCAAACATCAAATTAATATTAATGGTAATAACAACAACAATTTCCTTTTAAGTAATGGATTGATGTCAAGAAATAGCCAATCCAGTTAACATGCAGTCAGAATTTTATTTTTCATCAGAAAAACAATTCACTACCAATGACAAATAACAGTAGGTCCACTAAAACTACCTGTCATGCCTTTAATGAAGACAAATTCTCTGGCTACCACATATAATATGTAATATCCAAAAGCGCTACTGTAATTCACAGCTAATTAGTGTCTTGCCGTTATGAGAGGTGTCACGGCCCTAACTCTCTTTTCTGATCTACTCAGACCTCACAAGAGCCGACAGCCATGCAAGGATCACAACAGCCCAATTAGCACCCACCCCAACCTTGGGCTGCTGCTTCTCAGCTGCCCCCAGCATCAATAAATCATGCTTTCTCGTGAAGCTCTTCTCTGACAGCTGCAAACCATTGCTGCCCAAGGAATAAAGACAATACTTCTAAGGAAAACTCATACAGAAAAGACAGAGATAGAAAAGGGATATTATTTGCTTTCTTTTAGCAACAGCAGTCAGCAAAATTGAAGGCCAACAATTCTGACTAATCAAGGAGACAACTGCACTAAGAAATAAATCCATGAGTGATACATCTGAAGAGCCTTAGTGATAATCAACAGTCAGCAATTGAATTGTTTAATGTGGATATATTGAAGACCTTTCTCTTCCCATTTGTTTCCTGTATAGCCTTCCCTCTACTTAATAAGAAAATTTCCCTTTCAGTAGAACATAAGACGTTGCATTTACTTTATCCCCCAGTGAATGCTCAGCAATCAGATAATTTGTTTGAAAGACTCTAAATTGTTTGACTTCATTGAAAAAGAATCTGTAAGGATATGCTGGTCTCCAAGCAAGGCCTACAAAGAAAGCTTCCTAAATCCATAAGCAAGCTCTAGAGTATCCACAACACATAACAACCAATATCCTTATAATTTTGTTCTAAGCCTGCAAAGCTATTTGTTACATAATATTCTTCTTAGAGAATGTTCCAAATAGTCACTGTACCCTGAGCATTATTCAAAGATATGAATCAGGTAATTCTACTTTTAGTTTGTTTTCCTCATGGAAATATTCTACTATTTTGTATGCTAATCTGAAATATTTAGTCTAACTTGTGACTAGATAACCACCATCTAATTTGATATATAAATATTGGCAAAGGCAAATAAACAAATAAGGATGCATTTAAACATAGGATTTTCTTATAGCTCTTCATATTATGCATTGAGATTGCAAAAAGATTGTTTTCTTCCTCTGAAAATAATCTCCTGGAAATATTCCAATATTCAAATATTTACAAGGATATCCACTGCATTATATTTTATAAAAGCAAGATAACTAAAACTAACAAAAATGTACAAAACATGAAATTGGTCAAATACAATGATTATACATTCATACAATGGAAAGTTATATAGATTCTAATAATAATTGTATAGAAAAATACTAAAGGTCATGCACTGGATACTGCAAAACATAATTAAGAAAAATAGAGCCTGGATCTATATCGTACACACACACAAACACAATTATGTGTGTACATATGTTTATATATGAACATACATATTTGTGTTATATGTATTCACAGATACAAATATTTAATTATTTACAAGATGGTCTTAATTTTATTTCCTATGTATGGGAGTAACAGTGCATATATAAGTATATGTGAGTGTGTAGGTATGTGTATATAAATATAAGTACAGAAAAAGCATAGAAAAAGGCCAGTCGATAAAGACATTTCAGTATTAAAAACATATCTTCAGAAAGTAATATTTTAGATTGTTCTTCTCTGAGCTTTTCTGTTTATATCATTTTTTTCTATAACCATAGAAAGTTATAGAAAATGCTTATATTACCTGGATTTTTATAGGTGTTCACTGAAGTCCCACCCTGGTAGGGTATCTGTTCTAAGTGACTAATGTTTTTTTTTTTAGGTGCCCACAAGTCAGGTCCAACTCACAGCAAACCTAAGTATATCAGAACAAAAGAGGCACTATATCTGACAGTGCTTCTCTGCTATCTATAGGGTTTTTAATGGCTGATTGTTTAGGGATAGTTTGAGGAGTGGGCTGCCAGTGGAGCAAGCACTCTACGAGTTGAGCTAAACCTCAGCCTGTTAAGTGACTAATCCCCAATATTAAATATTTTGATTACCACCCTGGATAAAAGCAACATTTAAAAGGTCAGGAATATATTATACTTAGATTTATTTCAAGGATGGCAATCAGAACAGCATTTGCTAACGTCTTATTCATGGAGCTAGGTGAAAGTGAAGTTGAAGCTGGGTGTGGTGGCACATATCTGTAATCCCAGCGTCTGGAGGCAGAGGCAGCAGGATCATGGATTTGAGGCCAGAGGCAGCCTGAATAACTTAGCAAGACACTGACTCAAAATAAAAAATAAGATAATGGGCTGGGGGTGCAGCCCAGTGGTTCAGCACTTGCAAAGCATGTGTGAGGCCCTAGGTTCACCTCCTAAGTACTACAAGGAAAAGAAAAAAAGTGAAGTTGAATCTACCTGATTGCAGAATATCATACTGATTCAGTGCCAGAATAGGCAAGAACTGAAGGTGTGGACCCTGCCAAAACCTTCCTCAACAATGCTGCACTTCATTCTCTCCAGTTCCACCCCCATCTGCTTTGATATTTGGGACTTACCATGTGTGCAGAAAGATAACTCATAACCTGGCGAGAATTCAGGCCAATTTCCCAAAATATGGGAGGTCAGGGCCTGCTACAATGTGGCATTTTGAAAGCTGTCATGACTTCTAGCACAGTGAGCCAGGCAGACACTTGAGGTACAGGACATCACGTGTAATAAGCACTTATAGCAGCTCAACAAGAATAAAAGGAAATAAAGTCTCTTTCCCCACAAGGTATACATCTCACAAATGACAGATCTATGCAACACAAAGTTCAGGCAGGGCACGAAGGATGAAAATCTCACACTGAGAAATGGACTCATGGTGGTGTTCTTAGGTGCTGTTGAATCAGGTCCGACTCATTCCTACCCTCTAGGGTTTTCAATGGTTGATTGTTTGGGGATTACACCTAGAGTAAATTGCCACATCCTCTCATTTTTGTGGTACTGGGGATGGAACCTAGGTCTTCAGAGAGCACAGGGCAGCACTCCACCAACTGAGCTGTACCCTAGCACTCCATGGACTAGTGTAGAGATTTTAAAGAGGACATTCTATAGCATTAGTTCTAGAAACACAGATTTCTGAAATTAAAAATATCCAGGTAATCGCCTGTAACTCTGAAGATACTTCTCAGGTCCCCTAAGCTTTTGTTTTCCTAAGTAAACATGCATTTTGTATTTAACTGAAAAACTACCTTCAACCAGGCTGTACATGTCACAGTGTTAATGAGATGCATTTGCACTCAACATTTCAATTCACTTTCTATTTATCAGACAAAAAGAAGTGAAATGCAAAAAAAAATGCAGTTTGGCAAAATCAATTTGGACAACAATGTAGTTTTTGCTTGTTGCCTGTCATTTCTCTAAAAAAAAAAAACAATCCTAGAGAATGTAAAAGTGAGAAAATTAAGCCAGATCCATGACCTTCTTATATCATATCTATTCAGTGTTTTTATTTCATATCATTCACTGTTGGTACAGACTTCTAGGCACAGATTTTTTTTTTTTTTTTTTTTTTGCTAATTTTTGAATTACTCCTGAGTAGTTCAGTAGATTTAAATTGTGTGCTATTATAAAGAAAAGATATAAGGCAAGTTTAAAATTAACATTTCTATGTTCACATAGCAGGTTCATGACGGCAAACTCTCAAACACACACTCAAATCACACAAAGCAAGGCCCATACCTGAAAGGGAGAAATCTCCTTTCTGGCTTTCACTTTCTCTGATCAGAAAGGCACCGGTCTGATTTTCTGAATATAATAGTTGTTTTTCTGCAACTGCCCTTTCGATTGCTCCAAAGAACCACCTAAAAAGAGAGAGATGTAAACATCAATTAACCAAAAAACATTCACTTTTAAAGGAGCAAGAAGCTTGCTTGGCAGGATAGTATTCTAACACCAGAAATGCTTGCTATTCTTCAGTGCAATTATTATAGATATATTTAGGAGCTTTGGACAGGTGAGATGACTTTTCAGGATATCAGTAACTCACACCAGGATTGATAAAAACAAATTACAAAGTAGGAATTTGGCTGATGCCCATTCCATGTGCCATCTTACCACAGTATTCTAAAATCTTGTTCCTGAGGAGGGCTTGCCATGTAAGCCTGCATGTTCCAGACTCATTACCATCAAACTGTCCACCACCCAAGTTAATACTCCTAGAAGCAAATATTCCAATTAAAGGATTCAGGGCTTCACATTAAAGCATGAGCAATTATAAATGTACCTCTCCAGACAGTAATTCTTTCCTTTTTCCACTTCCCTCACTGCCAAATGCAACCATAATGTGATGATTTTGCATGTTTAGGAGGAATTTATTGATATAAACTTTAATTAACAAAAAGATTATGTGAAAGCTACCTCTGCCTGGGAAGAATCTTTTTGGTGCCACACCCATCTCTTGTCCTTACCCTCTCATCCTTCCAGAAATATTACGAGTCACATACTGAACATACAAGTTTGTGAATGTGAGCAACCCAATAAAGAATTTCAGATCTTTAATATTGGAGCCAGTCGAAAATGTGTCTCAAGTGGGTAGGAACCGATGTAATCTAATGAGAGGAAGCTGAAGCTGCCTGCTGTTCACAAATGACCCCTCATTATGGAGCCATAAACATGACCATTCCTATTAAAGATTTTAGGTAAAACACTAATCTTTTCAGGTATTCTCACTACAAAGTTAAAAATGTAAATACCCCCAAGAGATGAAATGGCACGTTTCAGAGAAGTAATACAGGCTGGGAGAGGAAATGTAGGCTGGGAGAAGAAATACAGGTTATCAAAAGTTAGCTTAAATGTGACCATTACATTATGCATGTTGTAGAATATGAGTGCCCTAAGAGTGAGCCTGCAGCAGTTCCACTGTGGTGTCCGATCCCATCCAATCTCAGAAGCTAAGCAGGGTTGGGCCTGGTTAGTACTTGGATGGGAGACCACCTGGGAACACCAGGTACTGTACGCTTGGGAGAAGGACTCGGCAACCCACTCCCAAAAAAACAATCAGCCATTGAAAACCATATGAATAGCAGAGAAGTACTAACAATAGTGTTTCACCTGTTACACATAGGGTCACTATGAGTGGGACACTGAATTGATGGCACCTAACAACAAGAGTGACACTGGCTGGAGTGTAGCCCAGTTGGGAGAGTGCTTGTTCCACATACTCTGAGGCCCTGGGCTCAATCCCCAGCACTGCAATAATAGAAGAAGGACCTGGCAGCCCAAGTCCAAAACAATCAGCCATCGAAAACTCAATGAATAGCAGAGAAGCACTGACATGGTGCCATGCAGTGTTCAGGAGTGTTTTGTTCTGTTGTACATAGGGTGGCTATGAGTCGGACCCAACTCCACAGCACCTACCAACAAGAGTGACACAGAAGGAAGTTGGGGGAAAGAACTGAAAGGCAAGAGACTAAGATTTAAAAATTCCTTCTAATAGGATGTTTGCTTACCAATTATCAAACTGTAAGTTACACCACATTAACTATACCAGGATATTCCAGGTTAAGTTGGAATAATGAACAACTTCAAAAATCTTAGTGGGTTAAGACAACAAAGATTTTTTTTCACTGAACTGCTGGTCTATTGAAGGTCATCTGGAGCCCTGCTCTGCATCTACCTCACTTACAGTTTCTGCTTCCATGCCTCCATGATACCAAGTCAGTACCGGGAAGTGTGGCAAATCAAAAGATGGTTCTCATGCTTTGATTTAAAGTTTCTATTCAGGAATGAACCCATTGGCAAGGAAGTCATATGGTCACGTGTAAATACACAGAGTGGAAAGTGCAATCCCACCATTTCCTGGAAAGTGGAGAACTGGAAATGCTTGGGGCACTACACAATGGCTACCACATTGGTTTAATGTCAGGGGCCAAAATGACACCTATAGACCATTGTTTGTCCAACTGGAACCACATAAGGCATGGAAACATTCTGTAGTGGCATGTAATGAGTTCATAGAAAAATAGAAATGCTTGTTTTCTACTACCACAGAAATAAGGGAAGAGAATACTAGAACGCAATAAAAACTTCAAACAGACCCAAACACACAAATTATTGATGACAGTATAAATTATTCAACAAGTAATAATGATACAATTAATAATCCGTGTGAATAAAATACAAATGCTGCCTAAAGCCTACACAATAATTTCACAGAACTATCTAATATAATAGAAAAACTTTAAAACATCCTGAGGACATTGGAATAGGACAAAGAAAAAGATTCAAAACCTTAAGGGAAACGATTGATATTTATTACATCACAATTTAAGCCTCTGCAGCAAAAGGATAGTTATGAAATAAAATACAAGCCACAAACCTTTGAGAAACTATTAGGGAAAGTATATAACTAAAAATAGTATGGTAGTTGTTGTTAGGTGTCATCAAGTCAGGTTCCACTCATTGTGACCCTATGTACAAGAGACAAAACACTACTAAACACTGTGCCATCCCCGGCACTATTATCCGTGCTTCTCTGATACTCATAGGGTCTTCCATGGTGAATTGTTTCAGGAGTTGGCTGCCAGATCCTTCTCCCAAATGTATAGCACCCTATATTCCCAGGCAGGTCTTACATCCAAGGACTAACCAGGCCTGACACTACTTAGTTTCCAAGATCTAATGAGATCAGATGCCAGGGTAAATATTCAGATTATATTTGTATCTATAATCAATAAAAGATAAAACAATTGGAAAATTGGCATAGGATATAATGGACGGTTCATAGAAATGGAAAGCCCATCAATTAATAAAAATAAAGAAAGAAGCACAGTCCCTATGCAAGTAATTAGATATTACATATAAACCAAAATTAAATACAATTTTGTAGTCTTTAATCTGGCCAAAATTTAAAACTCTCACGTTATTAGGTATAGGGGAAAATTTGAAGCAAAAACCGTTCTACAATATTAGTAGAAATATAATTTGGTATGCCTAATTTAGAGAGCAAGTTGGCACTATCTAATAAAGATGAATATTTGCATACTACTCAATTTCACTTCCTGACTACATGCTAAATGTGCTCAAAGAGATATGCAACAGGAACATACCCTGAGTAGCACTGACATACTGAAAACAAGGGCTAGGGGTATCGCTCAGTGGTAGAGTGGTTAATATCCATCATAGGAGAATAGACAGTTATAGATACCAAATGGAATATTATGCAGAAGTTAAAACAAATAGGTAAAAAGGAAGTTGAAGAATGATACATACTATTGTAATATCATTTGTGTAAATTTTAAGCAAACTCATGTTAGAAACTATACATATTTTTATGGATACATGCATGCTTAGTGAACACTAATAGTTAAAATATCCAAGCATTCTTTTAGCTCCATTTCCAGAAATGGAAAACTTTCTTCACACAAATATTTTGAGCAATGAAGCAACATGGATGAAATATACTAATAAGCTCAATGCATTTCTCTGGTTCTAAGTGTATTGATCATGCATCAACATTGGAATGCTTGATAATAATAAAATTATGTAAACTTTTACAAGAATTACAATTAATCTAGTGAGTTAAACTTTTAAAATCATGATTTTATCCCCTATGCTTCATTCTCAAGAATAAATTCTCCATTACATAAATTTATGTACATATGTTATATTTGTATTTTAGATAATCAAGTCTATAAATGTCTTTGTCCTACCCAGTATATGTAGAATCAAAGAGTTTTTATAAATCAAAAGATTAAAGATAAATCAGTTTTACTACATTTGGAAGGAATGCTATAATGATTTTTAAAAATCCTTTTCTTTCTCAACAATTTTGGACTTTTGCTTAATAGATATACACAACTACTTTACAAGGCAAATAACACCAGCACTGAATCCATTGTAAAGATGAAAAGGATATAAATATTTCACTGGATGCGTCAGCTCTTTAATACTTGAAATTTTGTTTGGTTGAGCTCCCATCAAGAAACAAAGAATATAAATAAAAAATTCTTTTCTGGATGCAGTGGCATTATAATGCCATCCTTCATACTCAAAAATGACGCACCTGCTATCGATTGCAATCTTCAGAGCATGTGATGCTATAAAGACTAATGGGAAAACAATAGCTTGTTCCACTGTCTGCACCTGTGAAAACTGCTCCTGAAGTTGAGGTCTGAACTGTTGGCAGGCCTGTTATTCTCATCAGTTCTGCCTTTTAGAGTCCCTGCTGGCCTCATCTAGAGGTCCATGCATACTCAGGCCTGGGTGTCCACCTGTGGTGTTTTCTTTACTGTCTTTTCTTTACTTTTCTCTTCTCAGCTCTTTTTTCAGTTCTGAGGAGTTGAACCCAGGGCCTCACACATGCTAGGCTAGTGCTCCACCATTGAGTTGCCCCTCCAACCTCTTTTTTTTTTTTTTTTTTTTTTTTTTTGAGACAGAGTCATGCTAAATTGCAGAGGCTGCCTCTGGCTTTGAACTCATGATTCTCCTGCCTCAACCTCCCAAATCATTGGGATTACCACAGATACTGTGAATGCCACAGTATCTGGCCCTTTTTCAACTCTCTGTTTAAGCTGCTATTCTTGTGGGCAATCAGCAGTGGGTGTCAAGAAGAGATCTAGGTATCATATGACATATAACACATTACAGGAGAGTCATGTCATTAGTGGCTCTCAAAATGGGGTCCCTAGTCCAGAAGCATTAGCATCACATGGAAAATTGTTAGAAACAGAAAATCCCAAGCTTCACTCCAGACCTAGTGAAGCAGAAACTCTGAAGTTGAGGTCCAGCAACTGAGTGGTTATAAGCCTCCCAGGTGACTCTGATGTACACTAAACTTTAGATGTACAGAAAGACAAAAGAAATTTTTATAAGCTAACTGGGAATAAGTTAGAGTTTGGCACTAATGTGTGAAAAAGTATCCAGTAAAATGACACCATGCACATACACACACACATATACACACACTTATTGATATTTAATTAAAATAATTTTTATTCCTATAACATACCAAGTCATGAAGGAGATATCGATTAATAATAACCAAAAGGAAAGGAGACTTATGATAAACTATATCCTGGGAGAAGGAAATACTTCTAAGAAAGAAAACAGAACAGAAAAAAATTTATGTTTTGAATGAAAGAACTATGTAACCGCAGTCTAGGATTTATTTTGCAAACAATTACCAAGTGTCTATGTCTGTAAATTTCTACAGTATTGACATATGAATATCTATAAGCCATTGTTAGATGAAAAAATGTAAATTGCAGAGCAATAGGAACACTCTATTTATATTTTAAAAGCCAACAAACCAAAACTTCTATGCATTTACTTCCCTGATATTAGTGGTAGATGGTAAAAATGATGACACAAAACTTTCAGTTATTAATCTGCACTCTTCTCTATAATATAAACCTTTTCAATAAGATGTAGTTCCTGCTGAGGTTATTAGGTGCTGCTGAGTCAGATCTGACTCACAGCAACCATATGTACAACAGAATGAAACACTACCCAATACTACACACGATCTTTTTATGTTTGAGCCCATTGTTGTAGCCACTATGTTTCTTCTCAATTTAAGTCTTGCCACAACATGAAAGTCAACTTTAACTTTGAGGATGCCTCCTCAAAGTTGCCTCCTCTTCCCCAGTCATTTTTTGAATGCCCTCCAGCCTGGGAGCTCATTTTCTAGCACTATATCTGACAATGCTTCTCTGCTATCCATAGAGTTTTCAATGACTGATTGTTTCAGGAGTTGCCTTGCCAGGTCCCTCTCCTTAGTTTGTCTTAGTCTGGAAGATGAACTGAAACCTGTCCACCATGGGAGGCCCTGCTGGTATCTGAAACACCAGTGGCATAGCTTTCAGCAGGGCAGCAACATGCAAGCCCCTACAGCATGACAAGTTGACAGACATGGGGGAGGGGGCGAGGCGATGTAATTCTAGGCCTCTTTAAATTTACTTATATATAAAAAAAAAACTATAAGTCATTCAGGAATATGCTACAGATGCCTACATTTTATAAAAGTCTGGATGAGAAAAGGTGGAAATTAGAACTGATAGATATAAGGAAAATCCCAAAAGAATATGAAAGAGTGATTATGGATAAGGAATGAGGCAAATGGAAGATCCATTGTGACACCAGGGTTTCAAATCTGAATGAATACCTTAGAAGGAAGAGTGAACTAATAGTTAAAAATAACAGCATCTCACTGAAGGGATGCTCTTTAACCTCTCCAGCCTTAATTTTTTCATTTGTAAGTGGCAATAATAACAATTACCTCTTAGCCTTGTTTTGAAATTAAGAAACATTATATCTAAAGCTGGGCATGGTGCTGCATGCCTGTAATCCCAACGGCTTGGGGGGCTGAGGCAGGGGGATCGCAAATTCGAGACCAGAGGCAGTGTGCGTAACTTAGCGAGACCCTGTCTCAAAAAGTAAAAAAAAAAAAAAAAAAATGGGCTGGAGGCAGCAGCTCAGTGGCCCAGCACTTGCAAAGCATGCAAGCGCGAGGCCCTGGGTTCAACCCCCAGTACCACAAAAAAATACACACACACGGGCTGGGGTTTACCTCAGTTGGTACAGTGCTGCTTCGCACTATCTGAGGACCCGGGTTCAATCCCCCCACCACAAAAATAGGAGAAAGACCTGGCAATCTACTCCCAAAGCAATCAGCCATTAAAAAACCTATGTGGGTCGCTATGAGTGGTACCCAACTCAAAGGCAATTAACAACAACAATGTATCTATAAAGAGCTGATGTCTGGGAACATTTGAATCAACAAATCTAAGAGAATCAACTGAAAGGGGAAGTTATAAATTTACTTAAGACATGTTGGATTTGAGGTCATTCTGGAACATGAGTGAATATATGAACATGATCTTCTTTAATTGTGTTGAAACTCAAAGTCCCATCCCCACTGACTTGTCTGTCCTGCCTGCCATTCTTAACTAGGACATGCTGCCACCAGGTGGCAGTAGTCCATTTTACTAATCCAAAAAGACTAAAAATCTTCAGTGCAGTGTGGTTATATTCTGTATTTTACAAGAAATCAGCAAACAAAAAGATAAAGTGAGCTTTAAGAAAAAACAGAATTTATGCAGAACTGCTGAATATCTGCATTTAAATAACATAGACATCAAATGTTAGAGTATTAGAGAAATCAACATGTACATAGATACATTACCATCATTAAAATTTTATTATTTCATTAATCGAGTTTTAAATGCCTTGGAGATTGGTACAAAGTTGGTACTTAGGAAACCCATAATTCCAAGCAGATGGAGATAATTTCCTCCCACATTCTCTGAAGAGAAAAGCCATGCTAGTAATTGCTAAGGTTTACAAAATTTAACCTATAATTTCTTTTAAATATGTCTCCTTAAAAACCAAAGCAGCTGGCCTTCAACTATGAGAGATAGATTTTAAAAACAAAATCCTCTTAAAACTAGTCCCAGAAGAGAAAAATAAATAAATAAATAAAAACTTGTATTCCTCTAAAAAAAAAAAAACAGAAAGGAAAGTAGGTGGATCAACTTGGTATAACTACCCAATGGGACAGTAACCTGGGATGACTACCCTATGGAAATTAGGGGTAAGGAGTGTCTGTGTCTTTATTGTTGTCATCATCATTTACATGTTATAATGAATAAAGCCCTATTGTCCTTACTAATATGGCCTGGGAGGCTCCAGAGGCACTAGCACTTACAAAACACCTACAGTTCATGGTCACACTCAACCACATTTAGGACTCAAGGTCCCCTTGAGCTATTGTGGTTCTGTGTGACTCATCTGCATCTCTCTGTGCTTCAACAGTGTTGCCAGGGAGGCCTGTATGAAGTCTCTTCTTTTTGAGGTAATCAGGCTCTGTCCTTCTACAAACTCTACCTAGGCTCAATGTCCTCTGAGCTCACAGTAAGTTAGCCCTACCACTCCTTCCCTCTCATTTGCATATTAAGAATAAAGAGAAGAAAATGATGCTCTTATTGGTCTTGCTGTGTTCCTTCCTTTCCATTTCTCCCACCAAAACCTTTGTCCAATTCATCACCACCATATGGGTCATGGCAATATATTACAAACCTATTCTCTTAAATGTCTGCAGCTGTACCACTGTGGTGTCCAATCCTGTCAGATCTTGGAAGCTAAGCAGGGTCAGGCCTTGTTAGTACTTGGATGGGAGACTGCCTGGGAACACCAGGTGCTGTAGGCTTGAGAGAAGGACCCAGCTACCCCATCCCATAAAACAATCAGCCATTGAAAACCCTATGAATAGCAGAGAAACACAATAATAAAGTTTCATCTGTTGTACATAGGGTCACTATGAGTCAGACACCAACTCAATGGATCTAACAACAACAACAACATTCTCTTTAATATTAATTGCTTAAATCTATTGTTCATATACAAGGATCCAGTCACTGATGTCACAAAGTTTACATGCATTATTTCAGTGTCTACTCTGCTTATACTGCCACCATTGGGTTTATCTTCTGAAAAGATGACATGGTAGTTC
The DNA here is from genome assembly GCA_007922755.1 of Pedetes capensis. Taxonomy (NCBI): domain Eukaryota; kingdom Metazoa; phylum Chordata; class Mammalia; order Rodentia; family Pedetidae; genus Pedetes; species Pedetes capensis. The sequence goes on along the minus strand of VMDO01007659.1, from coordinate 6,266 downwards.
TTACCAATACATACACACTAATAAGGTTATTTTGTTGTGGCTGTTGTTTGTTTTGTCTTGACAGCTTATAGAATAAAGCCTATTGGAATTTTAGCCCCTCCCCCTCACCATGTGAACATTAGCCATTTCTTCAACTTTGTCATCCCTGCACCTGCTTCAGCTAAACTCACAATGCTACCCTTAGGTGTAGTGGCTCTACTTAAGCTCACCTACACAGAAGGCCTACAGTATTCACTGACTACCTTTCTGGTTTAATGTGAAGCATGCACAGCTACTACTGCATTTTTTGTTTGTTTGTTTATTTACATTATTCCTTGTGTTCATTTGTGGCTGCAGACCTCCCTAGACCAAAGACTGAGTCTGAGAACTCCATAGATCTCTCACAGGAAGTATTAGCCGTAAGTCCTTTGGAATTGTTAAATACTTGTTGATGAAACCATTAATACATTGTACCTTGACATGGGTGTGTTATATAAACTTTGCATTTATTCTGAACGTTGAACTTTAGATAATGCCTGTGTTTTCATGTGACCTTTTATTTGTGCCTGCCACATAGCTTGCAATGTAAAATGTCTAATAGCTGTGAGCCAGTTGCAGTACAGTTGAAATGTTAATTGGCCTTAGACCACAGATTCCAATCTGACCTCTCTCTCTTCTCCCAAAGAGAGTGTCTGTATACCAATGTAAAGATCAGAAATGAAACCAACTTTTCCCTCTTGCAAAATGCAAGCCCACCAGGGCTGCACAACTGTAAAGAATGTGCATAGAGTAACAGCATCACTCTAGGTCAGTATTGGAGGTAGGACTTGTGGTCACATAGAAACCAGGAAGTCCTTCTTGGGTCACTTGATTAAGCACTTCTTGTTGCTGTTACTCACCTTTACAGTCACCATAAAAGGGGAATTTTGAAGGAACTAAATTGTGCCTTCCTCATTGTGGAGGTGACTGTTCACAAAAGAATCTGGTTATAACCTGAGCCCACTTCCCTCAGTCCAGTTATCAAAAGTATGTAACTCATCACACGAAAAGTTTACAAAGAATACAACAAAGTTCAGACAGACATTCAATCTCAAAGCACTGTTTTGTCTTACAGCCATTCCTATCTGTGTAAAAGGAAATGGAAGCCAATATTGAATTCTCTTTTAAAATAAGAGTGTAATCTATAGTGGCACTGCCAATCATCAAGCTTGAAATAAAAATGTAAATTTTCATCCATCTGCTTTGTTTTTGTACAATATTTGTGATAATGTTTGTCTCAGAAACTAGAACAATGAAGCATTAATTACTAAATAGCGTCTATTTTTGTCACACTCAAAGGTGGCAAATCCAACTAACTTTACAATGCCTGGGAAAACATGTTAATTCACAAAACATCACAAATGTTCATTCTTATTGTTTCCATGAGTAAGCTTTTGAATAGTAGCATACTTCTTAATGGATGTGTTGTTGTTGTTGTTAGGTGCCATCGAATAGTATAGGACTCCTAGAGTTTTCAAGGGCTGATTGTTTCAGGATTGCCTTGGGAGTGGATTGCCAAATCCTTCTCCCATTCTTAATGGATATAAGGGGCATTAATTTCAGAAATGACAGTACCACTTAGTTTCCAACTTCTCCTCCAAAAAGAAGATTATCTTTTCTCATGAACTATTTCCTTTTTTATCTGGAGAAGAAAAATAAAAGGCACTTTTTAGTTCACCTAATTTTAAAGAATTGCTAAGTCCCAGTGTCATGAATAGCATTATATCATTCTACTTTATTTAAAGTATTGAGTGTCCCTGAAAGATCTACAAAATAACTTATTCCTTAGGAATTTCCTTCAAAAAATACACAAAACCAAATGTTCAGTTTAATCAGCTAGTAGTTAGTATGTGTGCCCACTTGAGATGGGTTAATAATTTTACCTTTGGGATTAAGCAACCCTCTCTGCACTTCCTGTCTACAGATTTTTCTTCAAAAAAGGGGGGAGAGCAACTGTCTTATTTCTGCCTAAAACACAAGTGATAGTAAAAATATTTTATGATCGTTACTGCAGGTATATTCACCATCATAACAGACATCACCAAAGCCAGGGGCTTCTAAATTCCTATAGTGGTACCTACCATTTTAACACTAAGTGATAGCAGAGCTTCCTGAAATTTTTTTCCATCCCAAATAAAACATTGTAAATATCTTGAAGGTATCTTACCTTCTTTTTTTATCTATTATACCTCATTATCTATATAACTAAAAGTTATATCAGTTTCTGTATAGTTATACTAAAATATGTCATTGATGTAAATTTTATATGAACTATACGGAGAAACCCCCACATGTCTGTCAACTTGTGCTGTGAGGGCTTGCATGTTGCTATGATACTGAAAACTATGTCATCAGTATTTCCAATACCACCAAGGCCACCTGTGGTGGACAGATTTCAGCTGAGCTTCCAGAGTAAAACAGATTAGGGAGGAGGATCTGGCAGCCCACTCTTGGAACAATTAGCCATTGAAAACCCTATGGATAGCAGAGAATCATTGTCAGATATAGTGAAGGAAAATGAGGGCCCCAGGTTGGAAAGCATTCAAAAGACAACTGGGGAAGAGTTGCCTCCTCAAAGTAGAGTCGACCTTACAATGACAGGAATGTAGTAAAGCCCCAGGGACCACCACTTGCTGATGTGCCACAACTCAAAATGAGAAGGAACAACTGTAAACTGTATGATTACACCACGTTTTTTCAGCCTTCTGTTAATATGCATGACTCAAAATGAGAAGAAATACAGTGACTGTAACAATGGGCTCAAACATTGGGGAAAAAAAAAAGGTCATGTGCATGGCACAGTGTTGGATAGTGCTTTGTTCTGTTGTACATAGGGTCACTATGAGTCAGACCTAACCTGACAACACCTAATAACAATATATGAAAAGGCAAAAGAAGGGCCCATTACCTTTCCTTTGAGACTCCTACAGTATAAAGTACTTTGAATAATAAGTCAAAAAGAAAGTGACAAAACAAAAACAGAAAAAGAGCACCTATTTCTAATGGTGTACAGTCAGAGAAGTTAACTGTTAATTATATCAAGGGTGGAAGAATTTTTAAGGAAAATTCTTTGAATAAGATTTGGAAGAGATGAGAAATCCAAAGAAACGAAGGACAAGCACATTTGTGCATGCGAAGGAACCAACTACCTGTCTGTGAGCAGATTGGTCTGGTGGGCAAAGGTGGGCAGGAAGAAGCAAGAAATATAATTCTTTACAGAAGTTTACAGGAAATTAAATATGGAGACTACTAACTCCATGAAAGTAGACTTCAGCAAAATTTGAAAAGTATGTAGGGTACCAATGTAATATTTAACACAGCAGGGAATTTTAAGTTCTGAATTCATCAGAAAAATGAAAGTAACAGGTGATTTGTTCTTTAAAAATTATTTAATGAACAAATTTAAGAGGTGGATGTGCAGTGTGGAAGCAAGGAAGAATTCTATGGGGAAGGCCTAAAAGAGGAACTGTTCAGAACTTGAGCACTGGGAAGAAGTTTTTGTAAGGATCCATAGGCAAAGGCATTTTAATAAGTACGTGCATTTATTTCTAGGACAGAATCCATCATTTTATTAAATTCTCAGATGACTGTGACAGAAATTAACCATCTCCCTCCATAAAGCTAAGAGGTTTTTTTTTTCCCAGATTCACACAAAAGTTGGTGACAAAACTATCACTACCACCTACCATTACACAATTCATTCATCATTTTTTTATTTACCAAATACTTATTATACTAGGCACAGTTCTAATTAGTAGAAACAAAGCAGCATAGTAAATTGAACAAAAATTTCTGCCTTTGTGGAGTTTGCATACTAATGGAATAAGACAAATAAACAGATAAGTATCTATACAGTGTGTTTGAAGGTGGTTACACGTAAAAGAAAAAAAGCAAGAGGAGTGAAAATGTATTTTAAAAATTATTCTCAGTAGGGAGCACTATATGGCAGGTGGAATTTGAGAGGGTTTTCTTATGTGTTCCTAAAGCCAAAGTAATCAGGAAAACAAACAGGTGTGAAGAAAAATTGAATTGACTCTTTAAGAGCCATGGATGAATGAGAATAATAAGCCACTCTAGGATTGAAGCCAATATCCAGATTTCTCTACTTCAGCTTGGCCAAAACCTATTAGCATTTTTTCCTAACTAAGAAATAAACACTGTCCATCAACTTTAGTCATTTCTACCACTTTTTGTAAATAAAAAACACCAGAAACTATAAATATCCTCCAAGGAGTTCCCTGGAAAAGAGGAATCTGTTTAGCCAAGGAAAAGAAAGAAATCTGTTCAGAAGAAGAGTAATGTTTTACAAAAAATAATTATATACACAATAAAAATATGTTCAATTGTAATGAAATATTTAAGATAAAATTTCTTTTCATAGATAGCTCTTAAATTCACATAAAAATCAACCTACCATGGCATATGTCTATCATACCAGCAACTTGGGAAGTTGAGGCACGGGGATCCCAAGTTCAAGACAGAGGCAGCCTGCATAGTTTAGAGTGATCTTGTCTCAAAATAGAAAATAAAAAAGGAACTGGTGCTGAAGTTGCAGCTCAGTGATAGAGCACTTGCCTAGCATGTAAGAGGCCCTGGGTTCATCCCCCTAGTACTAAAGAAAAGAATTGAAATGTCTAAATTAAATTTCCTTTCAGTTTTTAGAAACATACAATGCAAAGCAATATTTCTACTATGTAATCTTAATCCTCATGTGGTGGCACAGAGACAAACCTGTGCGTGTGTGTGTGTGTGTGTCTGTCTGTCTGTCTCCAGCTATCATCATAGGTGCGCAGATGTGTACTATTTTCACTGCTCTTTGACAATGCAAATGAAGCACGTACCCCCAGGGAGCCAAGAAGTGAGACACAGTGTCTACCAAAGCACAGAATGGGCATACACATTCTCTCTTTTTAAAAAACAATGTGGTCCCATGTACCTGATACTCACTAAACACTACTGTAATTAATAACTTCCAGTTATAACATTAACATTAATAACTTATTGATAATCCACGCAAATGCCACTCACTGGACTTTAAAAAGGGAGAAGCTGAACATGTCCACAAAAGCAACTTGTTCTTGGCACAGAGAAAGCCAGAACCAAAGCCAGAAAATACACCTTTTGTTTTGGTGACAACAAGCTATTTGTCAGGAAACAAAGGAAAGGCTCAGCCAGCACTGGTAGATTTTTCGGAAATCTGAAAATTAGTTTCCTTCTTGTTTTTATATAGAATTAGAGGACAAGGCAGTTGCACAAATATATCACAGCCTCACTCCTCAGGACTATTACAATAGCCCACTCCACTCCCTGGTCCAAAGGCACTTCAGCCAGTGCTAGCTACCTAAGGATTAACTTCCACTGGGCCTCTGTTCTCAGACCCCAGTTTCTAAACAATGACCCAGGCAGAGTGTGTACAAGGTAAACACTATCAGAAACTCTGAAGTAGAGCTCAGCATGTTGCAGGTCCCAAGAACGGCAGGGAATTCTGAGGCAGGTCACCCACAGGATGCATTTTGCAAAGCACAGCCCTGTGTTTACAAGGCAGGAAGATTCTCTCACATCTGCTCCTAAGTGGACCTGCTATAAGCTACCCAAAGCTTTGTTCTCTATGCTCCACTCTGCCCACACTGCCCCACTCTAGACCCCATCCCTTCGTTTTCCAGCCATTCAAAACATTGTAAATTCAACCCAAATGTTGCACAAAGTTTGTGAAGACCAAAGCTCTAAATACAATCTAGAGTAGAAAACAAGCCCAAACACATTCCAGAAATCTCTCTTCAAAGAAATGTATGTCCTTTCCCATGAAAAGGGCATTTCCCCACACCTTCTTTCCCCTGATGCCTAGGGGCCTCCTGACCTGTTGCTAGGGCTGCTCTCCTCTTCCTTTCTTTTCTTGGCCAGGTTTTACAGCACAATTTTTCCATGCTTTTGTATACAAAGCAGATTGGTTCTCAAGGAACTCTCACTCCAATCTAGATTCCAGGTCTCCCTCTGTATGCTGTAACACTCATTAAACTGTTCTGCACAATAAAGGCCCATCTACTCCTACTATAGGTCTTGATTTTCATCAGCACAAACAGGCAGAGCTTTGAAAGCAGAATATTTTTTCAGTACATTGAATACTTAGGAAGATCACCCCTCACACCACTACCCATAGCAGAGGGTAGCAATGGAATTATGCATGCTCTTGCTGTCCAGAACAAGTCCATGTCCTGGGCTTAGAGTAAAGGGAAGAGTTCCTTCCAGTT